>JAXQQM020089500.1:0-227373 GCA_034641835.2 Pinus albicaulis | reverse complement strand
ATAAGAACCAATTCTCACGAGCTTCAGAGTGAAACCGGGCGATGGTATATTCCCAAGGCTACCAAGAATAATGGAATCTGTCATATTTGCGATACTAGGCAGGTGGAAGATGCAAATCAATTCCTTTTAGATTCCTTGGCTCTTAGACACATCCAATCCCAATTCCCTAACATCTATCACACTTCCAATCTCCTTGAAATATTAAGCCAACCCACCTATAGTGATCTTGGAGTACTTATTTCCCTTCTCTTTGATAAGAGGAAACAAGATTTTGAAGAATCAAACTTAGATTCTTTTACCTTTCTTGAGGTCTGATAGGTCACATTGGTCTTAGCAGACGTTAATAATAATCGTCATTATCATCATAATATAATAAATAAAAATAAATAAATATAATAATAATAATAATAAATTAATTAATTAAAACTTAAGAGGAAATGAAAGGGATCCAACAATTGCTAATTTTCCAGCCATCACCACTATTCATATTGCTTGGCCTCCTTTCAACCTCTGTAGCCTTCATGAACTTACTATGATTGAAATAATATATCCTAGCATAGATGTTGAGATGAAGTTTTAGCTTTTTTTTTAGAAGTTTTATGAAATTATATTAAATAAAAGTTTTAAAACACTATTTTGGTTGAATTGAGATGCCTTTTTAACTTTATTTTGAGAAGATTTATGAAATTAAATTAAATGATAATTTTATAAAAATATTTTTCAAAAGTTAGTATAGTTGTTTAGGTTTGTTTGGGAAAGTTTTTTGGACCAAAGTCCAATCCCTACAATTCAACATCACTTCTTAGGAATGTCTTTTTTGAAATTATGGACATACCTACTTCAATGGCACAACAAACATCCTCTCTTGTATTACATGAATTGAAAATTTCTTTTAAATATGACATGGACATCCATGGTTATTCGTAGATTTAGAAAACACGGGTTTGGGAATTTTATCATCTCCCATGTTTTAGAGAAGGATAATGAAATAAATCAAAGTGGTGCAAAGGATTGGATGAACATCTCAATTTTGCTTTGGTAGCTGGCATGAAAGTATAACTCATTGGAAAAAACATCAAGAAATTAATCTTTCCATGGTCATCATATTTTGTAATGTGAATGTCCTAATAAATCTAAGACTATAGACCACTTATCCATTTCATCTTTATTTGGTCAAGGCATCTTGGACTAGATCCACACTAGGATGAGATTGAATACTCTTTGTCAACAAAATATATATTCCAAGTTGTGTGAATATGGCCTCAATATTTATTTTCATCTTGATTAGAGGTTTAATTTTATCCTAATCATTAGAGATTTATTTTATCGAGGGATCTTACTTGATTTTGTCACTTAAAACCTTAGGTTAAATTGAAATATACAAATCTTTAAAAGATAAATATATATATTTAGATGAAGCAAAGGAAAACAACATAGATGCATTATGAATTTCTTTTGGCACTAAGTAATATTAAGAAGATAAATTTGTATTTTGGAACAACTTTGTTCACATATTTATTTTATCTTCATGTTTTGCTTCTTTAATTATGGCTTGTGAAGTAAGCTGGACATCTCCAACTCCTACAATACATAATTTTGATGATACACCATTTGGAAATGTAATTTGTGTTGGTTTTATAGAAATAATAAAAAAATAGGATAGGGATCCAATATTTTGTTATCTCAATAACATAGAAATATCTATAAATAACAATGTTGAAATGATTCACCTTGTTATTCTAATGACATAGAAATTTCCATAAATAACTATGTTGAAATACCTGGGCTTATGGAACATGGCACGACAAATTACATCAAAAATATTCTTTAATTATTGAGGGGACTTGTAGTGAGAAATCCTGTAGAAACAATAAAAATGAAAGTTTTCATCAAATAGTGAATACTCTATAAAAAGTATGCATTATATGCTCCAAAATTGCTTTAAAGTACAATTATTTCACATTCAAGGATAAAAAAATATGAGGTTTATGGTTTGGCTACCTTGCGTTGTTACACAATGAAGTATGGAGAAAATTATTAACATTTTATAATAACAACAAAAATGAAAATCTTTATCATGAGCCCTTCTCTAAAAGTTCCCATTGCATGCTTCAAAAATTCTTAAAAATACAAGCATTTCACATTCAATAACAATGAAATATCTAAACAATGATTTGGCTAACTTGGGTATCATTATACAATGAATTAAATTTTAAAAATACAAGCATTTAAGCATTCAATAACAATGAAATATCTAAACAATGATTCGGCTAACTTGGGTATCATTATACAATGAATTAAAGAGAAAAGTATATAATTTTATTGCTTCTATTAAAGTCAATACATATTCATGGCACTTAAGCATGTAATCATTAACAATCAAGAGTTAAACATCCTATCTTATAGAACAATTTCTTAGGAGTATAAATACCCTCTACATTTTCATTTGAATGGTTTATGGCTAGGTGTTGTAATATTTGATAATCTCATTTGAGGAAGAATAAGCCAAGGTTCGTGTGTGTGTGTGTGTGTCTATATATATATATATATATATATATATATATATATATATATATATATATATATATATATATATATATATATATATATATATATATATATGTATATATATATATGTATATATATATATGTATATATATATATGTATATATATATATGTATATATATATATATATGTATATATATATATATATATATATATATGTATGTATATATATATGTATATATATATGTATATATATATGTATATATATATGTATATATATATATAATGGAAATGTTTTTTTTTTAATATTTTACTGGAAAATAAATTTAAAATATTATTTAAATTTCCACTTAAATTCATTAATGACCAGTTATGATTAAGACAGACTAATATCTAATTGGTTATTAAATCAGATATTAGTCTGTCTTAATCATAACTGGTCATTAATGAATTTCAGTGGAAGTTTAAATAAGATTTTAAATTTATTTTCAAATAAAATATATATATATAAAAATAAAAAATTTCATTACATAAAATGATATATAATTTATTTTCAAAGTTAAACATTATAACTTTTCTAATTCAAAGACAAATCAATAATATTCAAATCCGTGTTCCACTAATACTACATATTTAGAGTGTGTAAATAATGTTCACTAGCTAATTGATGTAGCCTCACTCATAAAGGGCAACCAAGTGGTTCAGTTTTGGGATATCGTTAAATACTTTTCACAGGTAGTTGAAGTAATTTCATTAACGAAGGCCAAGTAAGTGGTTTGGGTTTCTCATATTTACAGATATAGAATCCATGTAAAATGATCTTAATAATAATTTTTTTTACTGAAACTCTACCCACTGAGTCGTTAAGTATTGGGGTATCATTAATATTAAGTAAATTTGATTTGGTAAAAGAGTTAAGGTTGTTAGATCAATAGTGGCGGTTTTAGACATGTATATTGGTCACCCGTAGTATTTCATTAATGAAGGCCAAGTAAGTGGTTGGGGTTTGTGATATTTACAGATATAGAATCCATGTAATATGATCTTAATAATAAATATTTTATTGGAACTCTACTGACTAAGTGGTTAAGTATTGGGATATCATTAATATTAGGTAAATTTGATTTGGTAAAAGAGTTCAGGTAAATCATGAAAAAAATATTAATTAACATTAATTCATTATTAATGTTAAACAAGTTAAATATATAAGCTTCATATCAACTATACACGAGCCATATTTCACCTATTTAGTTTTCAATTTACTTTTTCCCCTCAATATTTGTCATCGATGAGACAATACTCGTAGTATTGAAACTGTGGTATCATAAAATAAAATTAAAATTAATTAAATTAAATGAGACAATACCATGGATAACTTCTAGTAGACCATGGATAGTAAATTAACTCCCACAAAGTCTGCCAAATAGTGCATGTGCCTTCATTAATTAAGGTGCGCTAAATGGTTAGGTTTTGGAATATTTATAGAGGTAGAAACCATGTCATCCGATATTGGTATTATACTGAAGTTGTGCTCATTTAGAGAAAAAGTATATCAAGAGTAAAAACATCTCCGAGTAAGTCTACATATTCACTAACGGGAGAGTTAGTTTTTGGCAAGCTATGATCAAATATCATTGGAAGTATATTACTAATCATCAAATAGATTTAGAGCCTTCATTAATGAAATACTATGGGCCACCAATATACGTGTCTAAAACCGCCACTATTGATCTAACAACCTTAACTCTTTTACCAAATCAAATTTACTTAATATTAATAAGTTTCAGTAAAATATTTATTATTAAGATAATTTTACATGGATTCTATATCTGTAAATATGAGAAACCCCAACCACTTACTTGGCCTTCATTAATGAAATTACTTCAACTACCTGTGAAAAGTATTTAACGATATCCCAAAACTGAACCACTTGGTTGCCCTTATTTACACACTCTAAATATGTAGTATTAGTGGAACACGGATTTGTATATTATTGATTTGTCTTTGAATTAGAAAAGTTATAATGTTTAACTTTGAAAATAAATTATATATCATTTTATGTAATGAATTTATTTATTTTATTTTACTTATATATATATATATATATTATTGGAAAATAAATTTAAACTTCCACTTAAATTCATTAATGACCAGTTATGATTAAGACAGACTAATATCTGATTTACTATATATTAGTCTGTCTTAATCATAGCTGGTCATTAATGAATTTAAGTGGAAGTTTAAATAAGATTTTAAATTTATTTTCCAATATAATATATATTACAAAAAAATTAAAAAAAAAATTCATTTCATAAAATGATATATAAGCAGACTCTTCATGTCTACTTATCCAAGATGGGTATGATCGTTAATACCGACAAAATTAAAGTCATGATCATTAAATCCAAAAGGATCACCCATGGTAGTTTCGTGTATAATAACTAGTGCTTAGATCAAGTTTCCTCTTATAAATATTTGGGCATTGACTTCCTTCATCAACTCAAGTGAAATTATAGCATCGAGAAAAGGATTATTGGAGGTTGGAAAGCTTATTACGAGTTTGAAAATTTTTTTAAGTCAGTCAATATTTACATTTGGAGTAAAAAAGGTTCCTATTTGAGGCTCTTTTCACCCATGTTGTCTTATACAGATGTGAATTTTGGGGTTGTAGTAGATTCTGTGAGTCATGGAGGAAGATTGGGAAAATTCAGAAGCAATTCATAACCTACAACTTATAGATCAAGGGAAATACTCCCTATCCTATCCTCTTGATCGAAGTTGGTTTGTCCCCCATTGAAAGTACGACTATGTTTAGATATATGACATATAAGAAGAAGCTTTACAACATGGAATCCAAAAGGCTCCCAAAAATTGCTTCTAACTGTAGTCAAAACCCCCATCTTCACCTCAATCACGGGTGGCATAAGGGTGCCCAGTCTTGGCTCAACCATTGGGGAATTAAGGAGGAGCTCAGTATGGGAAGTAAAGATAGTGTCAGAAATACTTTTACCTCCAAGTTTAAGGACAAGTTGTGGGAGGATCAGGAGCTGGAGGGTAAAAGGAATCTTAAATACTATAAGGAGGTGATCAACGCCACCCTTGATAATTAGAATGATCTCTCTGTGCTAACCAACACTAAGAAGAAAATGAACATGGATAGGATAAGAACCAATTCTCATGAGCTTCAGAGTGAAACCAAGCAATGGTATATTCCCAAGGCTACCAAGAATAATGGAATATGTCATATTTGCGATACTAGGCACGTGGAAGATGCAAATCAATTCCTTTTAGATTCCTCGGCTCTTACTCACATCCAATCCCAATTCCCTAACATCTATCACACTTCCAATCTCCTTGAAATATTAAGCCAACCCACCTATAGTGATCTTGGAGCACTTATTTCCCTTCTCTTTGATAAGAGGAAACAAGATTTTGAAGAATCAAACTTAGATTCTCTTACCTTTCTTGAGGTCTGATAGGTCGCATTGGTCTTAGCAGACGTTAATCATAATCATCATAATATAATAAATAAATATAATAATAATAATTAATTAATTAATTAAAACTTAAGAGGAAATGATAGGGATCCAACAATTGCTAATTTTCCAACCATCACCACTATTCAGATTGCTTGGCCTCCTTTCAACCTCTGTAGCCTTCATGAACTTACTATGATTGAAATAATATATCCTAGCATAGATGTTGAGATGAAATTTTAGCTTTTTTCTGAGAAGTTTTATGAAATTAGATTAACTAAAGGTTTTAAAACACTATTTTGGCTGAATTGAGATGCCTTTTTAACTTTGTTTTGAGAAGATTTATGAAATTAAATTAAATGAAAATTTTATAAAAATATTTTTCAAAAGTTGGGATGGTTGTTCAGGTTTGTTTAGGGAAGGTTTTTGGAACAAAGTCCAATCCCCCCAATTCAACATCACTTCTTAGGAATGCCTTTTTTGAAATTATGGACATATATGCTTCAATGGCACAAAAAAACATCCTCTTGAATTACATTAATGGAAAATTTATTTTAAATATGACATGGGCATCCATGGTTATCCTTAGATTGAGAAAACATGGGTTTGGGCATTTTATCATCACCCAAGTTTTAGACAAGGATAATGAAATAAACCAAAGTGGTGCAAAGAAGAATGGTGAAATATTTGGAATAGCACAAACTGGATGAACATCTTAATTTATCTTTGATAGTTGGCATTAAATTATAACTCATTGGACAAAACATGAAGAAATGAATCTTTCCATGGTCATCATATTTTGTAATGTATCTGTACTACTAAATCTAAGACTATAGATCACTTATCCATTTCATCTTTATTTGGTCAAGGCATGTTGGATTAGATCCACACTAGGATGAGATTGGATACTCTTTGTCAAAAAAATATATATTCCAAGTTGTGTGAATATGGCCTCGAGATTTATTTTCATCTTGATTAGAGTTTTATTTCTATCCTAATCATTAGAGGTCTATTTTTATCAGGGGATCATACTTGGTTTTGTCACTTAATATCTTAGGTTAAATTAAAATATAAAAATATTTAAAAGATAAATATATATATTCAAATGAAGCAAAAGAAAACAACATAGACACATATGAGTGTCTTTTGGCACTAAGTAATCTTAACAAGATAAATTGGTATTTTGGAACAAATTTGTTCACATATTTAATCCATCTTCATGTTTTTCTTCTTTAATTATGGCCTCTGAAGTAATATGGACACCTCCAACTCCTACAATACATAATTTTGATGATACACCATGGGAAATGTAAATTGTGTTGGTTTCATAGACATAATAAAAAGTGAGAATATGGATCCCATATTTTGTTATGTCAATAACATAGAAATCTCTACAAATAACATAGAAATGCTTGGCCTTGTTATTCTAATGACATAGAAATATCCGCAAATAACTATGCTGAAATACTTGGGCTTTTATATGGACCATGGAATGACCAATTACATCAAGAAAATTCTCTAATTATTGAGGGGACCTGCAGTGAAAAATCCTCTAGAAACAATAAAAATGAAAGTTTTCATCAAATAGTGATTACTCAATAAAAAGTATACACTATGTGCTCCGAAATTTCTTGAAAATACAAATATTTCATATTCAAGGATAACAAAATATGAGGTATATGGTTTGGCTAACTCTATTTTTTACACAGTGAAGTATGGAGAAAAATCTTATCATTTTATAATAACAACAAAAATAAAACTCTTCATCAAGATTACTCCCTTGTTGAAAAGTGTCCATTACATGCTTCAAAATTTCTTAAAAATACAAGCATTTCACATTCAATAACAATGAAATATCTAAACAATGATTTGGCTAACTTGGGTATCCTTATACAATGAATTAAAATTTCTTAAAAAAACAAGCATTTCACAGTCAATAACAATGAAATATCTAAACAATGATTCGGCTAACTTGGGTATCATTATACAATGAATTAAAGAGAAAAGTATATAATTTTATTGCTTCTATTAAAGTCAATACATATTCATGGCACTTAAGTATGTAATAATTAACAATCAAGAGTTAAACATCCTATCTTATAGAACAATTTCTTAGGAGTATAAATACCCTCTACATTTTCATTTGAATGGTTTATGGCTAGTTGTTGTAATATTTGATAATCTCATTTGAGGAAGAATAAGCCAAGGTTCTCGTGTGTGTGTGTGTGTCTATATATATATAATGGAAAGGTTTTTTTTTAATATTTTATCGAAAAATAAATTTTGAATCTTGTTTGAACCCACTTATTAATGACCGAAGAGGATACATGCACTAATATCTAGTAAATCAGATATTAGTCTGTCTTAAGCATAACTGGTCATTAATGAATTTAAGTGGAAGTTTAAATAAGATTTTAAATTTATTTTCCAATTATATATATATATATATATATATATATATATATAATAAAAAATAAAATAAATAAATAAATTCATTACATAAAATGATATATAATTTATTTTCAAAGTTAAACATTATAACTTTTCTAATTCAAAGACAAATCAATAATATTCAAATCCGTGTTCCACTAATACTACATATTTAGAGTGTGTAAATAAGGGCAACCAAGTGGTTCAGTTTTGGGATATCGTTAAATACTTTTCACAGGTAGTTGAAGTAATTTCATTAATGAAGGCCAAGTAAGTTGTTGAGGTTTCTCATATTTACAGATATAGAATCCATGTAAAATTATATTAATAATAAATATTTTACGGAAACTTATTAATATTAAGTAAATTTGATTTGGTAAAAGAGTTAAGGTTGTTAGATCAATAGTGGCGGTTTTAGACACGTATATTGGTGACCCGTAGTATTTCATTAATGAAGACCAAGTAAGTGGTTGGGGTTTGTGATATTTACAGATATATAATTCATGTAATATGATCGTAATAATAAATATTTTATTGGAACTCTACTGACTAAGTGGTTAAGTATTGGGATATCATTAATATTAGGTAAATTTGATTTGGTAAAAGAGTTTAGGTAAATCATGAAAAAATTATTAATTAACATTAATTCATTATTAGTGTTAAACAAGTTAAATATATAAGCTTCATATCAACTATACACGAGCCATATTTCACCTATTTAGTTTTCAATTTACTTTTTCCCCTCAATATTTTGTCATCGATGAGACAATACTCGTAGTGATGAGACAATACTCGTAGTATTGTAACTATGGTATCATAAAGTAAAATTAAAATAAATTAAATTAAATGAGACAACGCCATGGATAACTTCTAGTAGACCATGGATAGTAAATTAACTCCCACAAAGTCCGCCAAATAGTGCATGTGCCTTCATTAATTAGGGTGCACTAAATGGTTAGGTTTTGGAATATTTATAGAGGTAGAAACCATGTCATCCGATATTGGTATTATACTGAAGTTTTGCTCATTTAGAGAAAAAGTATATCAAGAGTAAAAACATCTCTGAATAAGTCTACATATTCACTAAAGGGAGAGTTAGTTTTTGGCAAGCTGTGATCAAATATCATTGGAAGTATATTACTAATCATCAAACAGATTTAGAGCATCAAATGGATTCAATATCATTCGAACTATATTACTAATCATCAAACGAATTTAAAACCTCAAACGGATTCAAAGCATCAACAGGTATGAAATTAATCTATCTATTTGACTTTGATATTTTCATTATTTCTAAATTGTACATATATATTTTAACTTAGCTGGATCAAAATCTAAAGAAGTTGAACCATCCCTAAAATATGTCTGCATTTAAGTTCAGAGGAAAGTTAATTTGTATAAAATTTGTTTAAACTATGACAAGGTACATTATGTTAAAAAATTTGTGCAAATACACAATAGGAGCTGACAAAAAATGGGTTATGGTCTTAACTGCATAGAATGTTGTTAATGTTTCATTGTTGGTAAAGTCTCAAACCCATGTATGTATTTAAGTGGAAGTTTAAATAAGATTTTAAATTTATTTTCCAATAAAATGTTAAATAAAAAAAAAAACATTTTCATTACATGAAATGATATATAATTTATTTGCAAAGTTAAACATTCACTTTTCGGATATCGTCAAATACTTTTCATATGTAGTTGAAGTAATTTCATTAATGAAGGCCAAGTAAGTGGTTGGGTTTTGTGATATTTACAGATATAGAATCCATGTAATATGATCTTAATAATAAATATTTTATTGGAACTCTACCTACCAAGTGGTTAAGTATTGGGATATCCTTAATATTAGGTAAAAAATGATTTGGTAAAAGAGTTAAGGTTGTTAAATCAATACTGATGGTTTTCGGCACGTAGATTGGTGACCCATAGTATTGAAATTGTGGTATTATAAAATAAACTTAAACTAGTATTTTTTTTTTTTAAGTTACTAACAAAACAAAAAAAAAATCATGGGAAAAATATTGATTAGCATTAATTCATTATTAATGTTAAACAAGTTAAACATATAAGCTTCATATCAACTATACACTAGCCATATTTCACCCATTTACTTTTCAATTTACTTTTTCCCTCTTTATGCCACCTATGAGACAATACCATGGATAACTTCCCGCAGATCATGGATAGTAAATTAACTCCCACAAAGCCCGCCAAATAGTGCATGTGCCTTCATTAATTAAGGTGACCTAACTGGTTAGGTTTTGGGATATTTATAGAAGTAGAAACCATGTCATCCCATATTAGTATTATATTGAAGTTGTGCTCATTCGGAGAAAAAGTATATCGAGAGTAAAAACATCTTTGAATATGTCTACATATTCACTAAAGGGAGAGTTTGTTTTTGGCACACTGTGATCAAATATTATTGGAAGTATAGTACTAATCATCATACTGAATCACAACATCTAACAGATTCAAAGCATCAACAGGTATGAAATTAATCCATTTAGTTGACTTTGATATTTTCATTATTTCTAAATTGTGCATATCTATTTTAACTTTGCTGCATATCTCTGCATATTAGTTCAAAGAAAAGTTAATGTGTATACACTTTGTTTAAACAATGAAATGGTAATGTTTTAGTTGTTGGTAAGTCTCAAACCCATGTATGTATTGGTTAATGTTTCAGTAAGCGTTCATGTATGTATTGGGGATAGATAGATAGAATGTTTGTTAATGTGTCACTTTCTAAGTGAGGTAATAACACCTTTACTCACTCTTTTTCAAGTGCTCTTCTTCTCATGCCAAGAATCGAACTCGAGACTTCAACAAGCTTAACGCCATTTTGGCAAACCAAGAAACCAGTGAGTGCCGTGGCAACACCTTTACTCACTCTACCACAAGAAACCTAACTTTGATGGAATCAAGAAAAATTGAACCAGTGCCTTATAACTCAGAGCCAATAAGCTACCGATTAGGGCTTCCCCACTTCCTTACTCAACTTTACTCCTTTCTTATGCTCTTTTTTTTTGTTTTCCATTCTTATAACATAAATTTCTTTGGCGTTTTTTGTTTTCCCTTCCTAGACCATCCATCCGGCCCACAGTTGCCTTCCTCCTTATGGCGAGTTGATGCGGGTATAATTATAGTACTGCTCAATCAACTCATCCTCAGGGATTGAACGGGGTTGGGGGTGTTATCTCTAGACCCGGGTAAGGTAGTTAGAGTCTTGAATAAACAGGAGACTGGTGTTAGCAATATGGGGTGATATTGCATATATTGCCCAATCAATCTCAGCATATTCTTATGGTATGAGTTTCCTCACTTATTATTTGTTGATGCTTTGTGGGATTTCCTGTTATGCCTCTAAATACCTCTAACAATGGGTGAGTTAGCGAATGATCTTCAGTAAACGCACAGGAACGCGTTGGTCCCCCTCGATAATAAAACACAGAACTGCCAGATAGTCATAGTTGTACTCGTAGCAAAGCGCTCCCTCCCTCCCTCAAAAGGACAGATTATGTACAAAGCACAAACCCACCTTCTACCCTCACAGGTGCCCTCCCTCAAAAGGACAGATTATGTACAAAGCACAAACCCACCTTCTACCCTCACAGGTGCCCTCCCTCAAAAGGACAGATTATGTACCCTGCCTGAGCAGAGCACAAACCCACCTTCTACCCTCACAGGTGCCACAAAGGCGGAGTTCTCCTCTTATTCGACTTACATAAGCCAATTTTGAATGAATGAAAAAAATACAATTCTGGCTGTGCCACTACAAAGGGTTATCTATTGCATTTTATTAATTATAATTAGGGTTTTTAATTTCTAATTTTCAATCCTCACGGATGCCACAGAGGCGGAAATGGTCACGCCCCTTATTGTTTCCGACAGGGGAGTTCTCCTCTTACTACTTAAGTTACATAGGTCAATTTTGAAGGAATCAAAGAAATAAACCGACTACAGAGGGTTATCTATTGTACTTTATAATAAACCGATTACAGAGGGTTATCTATGGAGTTGTTTTTAGTGCGACTTTTTGAAGTTTCAGGTGCCGGAATTTGGTGAAAAATTTCAAGGTAAAATCTTGTTATTCAAACTGCTTTTTTGACTCTATATATGGATTCAGCACTCTCAAAAACCTCTAGAACACTTCAATTGTGCAAAGTTAGCAATCAAACTTCTCTTTTCAATAAATTCCTGCAAAGCCTTCAAAAAGTCACACTAAACACTACTCGGTTATCTATTACACTTTATTTATAATTTTCAACCAAGATGAGGGTGGTAGTTATTTGAATAAACAAATCTAAAATAAAATTGAAAGTCCTTGATTTGTTTCCGTTACAGGGGATAGAACTATTTGGTGAACATGGAGCAACCACAACAGCGATCTGAATTGGAGGAAGATGATGATAGTCAAGAGGGAATGTTATATTTGTTTTCTGAAGATGAGTGGATTAATGAATTAATGAGGGAAAATGCATGGATTAATGAATTAATTAGGGAAAATATGTGGATTGATGAATTTGAAGGTGGGCATCAACACACTGTTCCTGCATCTCAGTCAGCAATAGAGAACTTGCCTACACAGATAATCTCGATTGATCAAGTAACCAGTGGAAATGCAATTTGTGCCATCTGTACAGATCTAATGCCTGTTGGTGAAGCAGCGAGACAACTACCATGTAACCATCTGTATCATAGCCATTGCATCATTGAATGGCTTAATCGCAGAAATAACTGTCCACTGTGCCGTTATAAGCTGCCCACAGATGAGCCAGACACCCAGGAGTGAATTCTGCAGGAATTTATGATGGCAGAATGCCCCCACAAGTTTTTATTTGTGGAGAAAAGCTCAGAAACTTCCGATTGATGTTAGTCAGTCATCGAATCATTTTCATCATGATATTTTGATATTTCCATCATCGTGGTATTCAGATTGATAGGAGTAAACGGTTTTTTATAAACTCTCATATATATGGTTTTATGTTCCTTTAAATCGTTTTTAAAAACATGTTGATATATATATGTATATGGTTTTATCTTTCTTTAAATCGTTGGATTATTTTAAACATGTTTTTTTTTTTTTTAATAGGAAAACCTATTATAACTCAGTTGTCAAACCAGCAATGAAGACAACCATCTCTGACTGCTATCTACTAATGCATATATATGTATATGAAATTGAGACGTATTATTTTTTCAACTAATGCATATATATGTATATGAAATCGATCCGTATTATTTTTTCAATTATGAGTTTTAAATGGTTGCCTTTTTCAATTGAGTTTATTTTTGAAATGTTACTCTATATATTTTTATATTAAATATATTAATTTAAATTAATTTGATGTTTATTTTTGTTTAGTTTTACATAATTTTATTGTTATTGATTTTTGTGTTGGTAAATATGTGTAAATTTTAATTTAGATTTTTTTTAATGTTAAATATAAAACAATGTAATTATTTTTTTCATAATTATTTAAACAATTGGAAATTTATATAATATTTAGTTTTTTGGGGGGTAAGATTGGAAAAATCAAACCTGTTACAAAACTACTAAATTATTAGTAGCACTATTGAATTGGCTATAGACCTCATAACTATGATTAATTATAACTATAAAAAGAGCACAAAGGGTTACATAGAAATTTATCATTATACAGTTATGGTGCTGCCAACCAAAAGCAAAATAATATACAAGAAGTATAAGAAAAACATCATCATATAGTTATCCTTCTGCCAACCAAAAGCAAAAAGATAGATAAAAAACATTATAACAACTAAGAAAAAGTGGACACCTCAATTGGAGCTCACATCATAACAACTAAGAAGAAATGGACACCTCAATTGGAGCTCCTAGAGTGGAGAGAAGATCACATCCCTAAACAACATTCAATCTCTTACATCTAGATACACTAGAACATATATAGTCAATTTTATTAATATATATTAATCAAATAAAAATTAAATTATTTTAAATATGTAAAAATTGTCAAGTAAAAAAATAAAATAAAAACTATATATTATAAAAATTAAATATAAAATTATTAAAGATAAAAACATATTTAAATTATGTTTATACTTAGTTCCCAAACAACTCAATAAACATAAGGTAGTTGCTTAGACTTTAACAATCTTTTTTTTTTTATCAATGATATTGACTCTTTCAAGAATTTATTGATTTTTGCTTTCCGTGGGGTGTTTCTCTCGCTGGAGGAGCTTATGGGGCTCAATTTTTCTATATCTATTTCAAAACCGGGTGTTTCTTTGGTTGGAGGAGCCTATGAGGCTCAATTGTTCTATATCTATTTCAAAACCTTTCCTAGAAGCTGGAAAGTTGTTTGGGACAAGGTATAAACATTTTTGTTGAACTTATCAGTTTGAAATTGTTTATGTTGTTTGTTATTGAAAATAAATTCTACATATTCAAATATTTAGGATTCAAAAATTGTTATAAATTGGATGAAATTTGCCACATCTATAGGGAAAGAAATGGGGCTTCTCATGCTTTTCTTAAGGAGGGTGCTTCACAAGATTTTGGTTCATCATGAAACACAACAACAAACAACAACAAAGATTTTACATAGGCCCTTCATAGAGTGTTATCCTTCATCACTCTTTAGCTATATTTTTTTTTTAATTATACTAACTATCTATCTATGCTAAATCCTCAACATGGATATCAGTGGTTATTTTTTTATGACAATTAATATGATTCACATCATGAAACACAACAACTAACAACAACAAAGATTTTACCTAGACCCTTCATAGTGTGTTATCCTTCATCACTCTTTTGCTATATTTTTTTTTGTTAATTATACTAACTATCTATCTATGCTAAATCCTCAACATGGATATCAGTGGTTATTTTTTTATGGAAATTACTATGATTTTCTCTATACATTTATTTAGATATATTTTGCATATATACATGAGGAAAAGTAGTCCAAACTTAGATAGTATGTTTGGTACAACCATATCTAGTTGTGATTTCTTGAGTGCTACACGTACCAATTCAAAATTTAATTTTAGAATCTAATTAAAGTTCATATTTTTTCTTAAAAAAAACTCAATAAACATAAAAATAAAATATCTAAAGATACAAAATTTCATTCTAAAGAAAGCAACTTTTATTCCACTTTTCTACTCATTTTCCTAATCATATGTGTTTAAAGATTTAAGTTTTTGCAACCAAAAAAATTCCTCCTCTATTTCAATTCACATGGGCATGGGGTTTTAATACCTGCACATAAAAACCCACATATCTTAATATTAGAATTATAAAAATGTCTGATTGCATAATTGAGTTTTGTCAGAACAATTTTTTAGGAATAAGCTAATTGGTGGCCCTAAAAAATAGGCTAGTCACATTTGACCTATTATCAGTGGTGATATTGGAGTGACTTGATCAAATTTTATATGTTTAAGTCACAACCAAAAAGTTTGAACATTATCAATGATGAAATTCAAATCTAGTAAACAAAGCTTAAATAAGAATAAACCACATAGTCCAATTTATTATGTTGAAAATATTACCAAATCTAAGCATCTAGAAGTGGAACTTCTCTCTCCTCTATTTTAATTCACAAAATTTTGAGAAAGTTGAACTCAAGAGGAGGGATTCATTGGTATGCATGGGAATTGATTTTCTCACAACATTCATTTTTTATTTTTTATTTAGTCATTTTTTATGGATTAAATGATGAAAAAATATCATTATATTTTTAGCAAATAAAGAAAAAGTTAGTCAGTTGGTGCCTAGAGTAGATACCTCCCCACATAACCCTTAAACTGCATCCTAGGAACTAGTTAATTGAACCTTACCTGCTACATTTCATCCTGTCAATGGAACCTTTTTCTAATACTTATAATGTAATAATAATTAAGAATAATCCATTTTTTCTAATTATTGTTGCTATACCATTGAACTAGACTTGGTATATCTTTTCTAGCTTCACTTGCTATCAATTTACCCCTTCATGCTTCATACTTATAGTTATCACAAACATCTTGGGAGAAGCATTTTGGATGTTTGTTTTTTTATTCACTTTCCATTCCTCCTTGATGAACTTGACTCCTTTATAATAAAAGAAAATAGCTCATGCGTTAATTTTCTTCTATTCTATTGTTCCACAATCCTCCATGTCTTCTATTATATTGTTCCAAAATCCTCCATGCTATTCATAAGAGCTAAGGGTGGGAGAAATAGGGAGAGAATCGCGGTAGAAAGAAGAACAACATTGTGGTTTGATATGGTGAATTGTGCCCTGCCTTAATCCTCAAATGCCTAGTTCATTAGGGCCATGTCCTCCACTTTATTTTAGATATTTAGCATCATAAAAATTCATGCAATAGGTGGTGGCGACAACGGGCCTATGATCTGTAGTTTGGTCTTATATCATATGTAGTTTGGTGCAATCATGCCCCCTTTAAATTTCTAGAATTTGTTTTTAATATGTTATTTTCTCATGTTACTTTAGGGTTCGTATATTTCCGAACATAACAATAGTGAAATTCGATTTGAATATTTTATTAAATTTTAAAGAGCATGATATGTAAAATGCACTTAAGCTTCTCTTGATGCAAATATCCACCTTCAAATTTTCATGGTTTACCATTCCATATTTGATTTTCTCACAGTATTTCTTTCGGAATAACATATTTGCAATTTGACATGAATATTTTGTTAAGTTTTCTCTAAGTTTGCGATGGTTTGTATAGTGGTGGTTTTACAAACATTTGACGTGAATCCGTGTTTTCTGGATTCAACAATTGCACTTTCCTAGCACTCACAGATTTTGCATTGGACATGATTGCACTACCTCTAATGTTACATTTTCTCTGATGCTGGAAGAATCACATAGAAGTTCTATTTTCTACTATGGTTTAGAGAGTTCATTCAGAGTACCGTATTTTAGTAGTGGATGGAATAGTACAAATAATTGTTCACTAAATGAAACAGCCAGGATCCTTTTTCAACCAGACCTTGGTTTTAATGGTCATTATATGATTGCAAAGAAATATATGAGGCCTCCATTATTACCATCATCTACTGAGGAGACTGAGAGACCTACATCACTCCCATAAAATACATAGAATAAAATCCCAAGGAAAACTCCATCTCTATCTATGACAAATGTGGCCAAGTAGAAATTAGGTCCCTTCAAAGAATTCAAGGCCTCAACCAGGAATATTCAGAAAAGTAGATTAGTAACTTGAAATGTGATTAATCTTAAAAACATTATCGAAATATTAGATACAATATATCAAGCATTCGTAAAGACTTCTAGAAAAGAATAAAAAATTTTATGGAAAATAAGTCCTTAGGATTTGAAAAGATAATTGATCTTGTGAAGGGGTGTAAGGATGTTGCAATGCTTAAAGAAGTAAAGAATTGCCACTATGTGGACTTCCCTTTCCCTATTGCTAAACTTACCCTGGACCTTCACCACATTTGGCGAATCCAAATTCTAAATACAACATAGAAATGAACACAAGACAAAAGCTAATAGCTTCGTTGGATGACTTTGGGAAATATATATATCAAAATGTGTTTATGTGTCAGTGCTCGCAGGGTTTCCTAATGTCCTCTCTACCTCAAATTTTTGAAGAGCACACATGAAAGGTTCTTGATGTTTTTTTAGGGTGGTTCGTGCAAGGATGTTGCAATGCTTAAAGAAGTAAAGAATTGCCACTATGTGGACTTCCCTTTCCCTATTGCTAAACTTAATAAATGGGACAACCCTGGACCTTCACCACATTTGGCGAATCCAAATTCTAAATCCAACATAGAAATGAATGCAAGACAAAAGCTAATAGCTTCGCTGGATGACTTTAGGAAATATATATATCAAAATGTGTTTATGTGTCAGTGCTCGCAGGGTTTCCTGATGTCTTCTCTACCTCAAATTTTTGAAGAGCGCACATGAAAGGTTCTTGATATTTTTTTAGGGTGGTTCAGGGATATTGGGTGGCAGATTTACTAGTTGGTTGGTAGATTCACCAGCTAGTTAAACAAGCAGGGCCTAATTCCACCAACTAAAATAATCCTTAAAGTTTAAATATTCCTTGATATTAAGTTAAGGATGTTGGTTTCCAAAATTTGTCTGATATTCCCTTATATCAATGAACAATTTCTGTTCTAGACCCGTAAAATTATTTCATACAGGTTTTGTAAGCCAAGCTCTGCCCAAAACTTCCATTAGAAATGCAACTAGCAAAAATAACTTTATGAATATACAACATGCCAGTAGTAAAGTACTAAACTCAAAAGCATATGTGTGCAACATTTTCTTTGGTGGAAGTGGCAAGGGAATAACAGAGAATATAGCCCTGAAGGAAAATATACATGTTGAACACGTGTTCTTCCTAAATTCTAATGATTTGTTTCATGTAATGGTTGAACAAGAGAGCGAATTACCACCTTCTATTTCTATGACTTCAAAAAAAGCAAAGGTTGAGTCTCCTTTTCAAGATCATAGAATCAAGTTAGATTCTTCAAACAATTATGGAGGATCTCAAGTGATTTAATGACACGGTAACCACTCTTTTGCGGCTTCCTGTAGCGATTCTGATAATGTAGAAACATATGAGTTCATCAAACCAATCCTCTTCACAAATAATAGAAAATATCATATAAGTTTATGAGCCTAGTTCTCATTAAATATTAGAACAAATAATAGTCAATTTCATTAATACAACTAAGGCCTCCTGTCCTGGTGAATTCGAGGGCTCTCTATGAAAGGAGGTCTATGTTTGGTACCAATTTTCTTATAATTTGGCATCATAAATTTCATTGTGAATATGGAAAGGAATGCCACTTTTCATTATCATTTTGACAATGTTTTTTACCATTTTAATTACCTTTTATGATGTTTTCACAAACTGAATTTGCACCTTTTTTTATTTCAAAAATATCGGTTTTAATGAAATATGGTTGAATTATTGAAAATGTCATGTTAGGACCTTTTTAAAGTAGTTTTCATAGCTAGTAAAGTTATCTTTTTAAATTTAGCCTTGTAACCTTTTCATATCAAAATGTCTCCATGTTTATCATAATTTTAAAATGTAAGTTTTGTTTTAACTTTCATTTTTATATTTATGGATTGTTAAGATGAACCAATTATAAAGCTTATTTGTTGCAAAGTTTTTTTTTTTTTTTTAATGGTGACGGAACATACTTAAATGACTTAGAGTAATATTTTTTGAAAATTGTTTTGTAAAGTTGAAATAATTGATTAAGTTTATATTAGAAATATTTATGGAATTAAATTAAATAACAATTCTAGAAAAAAAAATTGAGAAATAAATCTTTATTTAACTTTGTTTTTAGAAGATTTATGAAATTAATTCAATGGTCATTATAGAAAAAGGATAATTATTTATCCTTTTAAAAATATTTATGAGATTAGAGTAAATAATAACATAAAAAAAGACTTATTGGGATGTTGAGATGAAATTTTAGCTTTGTTTTGAGAAGTTTTATGAAATTAGATTAAACAAAGGTTTTAAAACACTATTTTTTCTAAATTGAGATATTTTTATTAAACTTTATTTTGAGAAAAATTGTGAAATTAAATTAAATGATAATTTTATAAAAATAAAAATTCAAAATTTGGGATGGTTGTTCAGGTTTGTTTGGGGAAGGGTTTTGGAACAAATTACAATCCCTCCAATTCAACATCACTTCTTAGCAATGCCTTTTTTGAAATTATGGACATACTTACTTCAATGGCACAACAAACATCACCTTGAATTACATGAATGACAAATTTCTTTTAAATATGACATGAGCATCTATGGTTATCCTTACATTGAGAAAACATGGGTTTGGGTATTTTATCATCTCCCAATTTTTAGAGAAGCATAATGAAATAAACCAAAATGATTCAAAGAAGAAAACTTGGTCAAATATTTGGAATAGCGGGAACTGGATGAACATCTCAATTTTTCTTTGGTAGTTGGCATGAAAGTATAACTCATTAGACAAAACATCACCAAATGAATATTTCCATGGTCATCATATTTTTTTAATGTGCATGTCCTACTAACTCTAAGACTATAGATCAATTATCCATTTCATCTTTATTTGGTCAAGGAATCTTGGACTAGATCCACATTAGGATGAGATTGGATACTCTTTGTCAACAAAATATATTTTCCAAGTTGTGTGAATATGGCCTCAGGATTTATTTTCATCTTGATTAGAGGTTTATTTTTATCCTAATCATTACAGAATTATTTTTATCCGGGGATCATACTTGGTTTTGTCACTTAAAATCTTAGGTTAAATTGAAATATAAAATATTTAAAAGAGATATATATATATGTGTGTGTGTGTGTGTGTGTGTGTGTGAAGCAAAGGAAAACAAACTAGACACATTATGAGTTTATTTTGCCACTAAGTAATCTTAAGAACGTAAATTGGTATTTTGGAACAACTTTGTTCAGATATTTAATTCATCTTCATGTTTTGCTTCTTTCACTATGGCTTGTGAAGTAAGTTGGATACCTCCAACTCCTACAATACATATTTTTGATCATACACCATTGGGAAATGTAAATTGTGTTGGTTTTATAGAAATAATAAAAAAAGATAATAGGGATCCCATATTTTTTTATGTCAATAACATATAAATATATACAAATAACAATGTTGAAATGCTTGACCTTGTTATTCTAATGACATAGAAATCTCTGCAAATAACTATGTTGAAATACTTGGGCTTTTATATGGACCATGGCATGACCAATTACATCAAATAAATTCTATAATGAATGAGGGGACTTGTAGTGAAAATTCCTCTAGAAACAATAAAAATGAAAGTTTTCATCAAATAGTGACCACTCTATAAAAAATATACATTATGTGCTCCAAAATTTCTTAAAAATACAAATATTTCACATTCAAGGATAACAAAATATGAGGTCTATGGTTTGGCTAACTTGAGTTGTTACATAATGAAGCATGGATAAAAGTATTAACATTTTATAATAACAAAAAAAATGAAAGTATTTATCATCAACCCTTCTCTAAAAGTGTCCATTACATGCTTCAAAATTTCTTAAAAATACAAGCATTTCACATTCAATAACAATGAAACGTCTAAACAATGATTTGGATAACTTGGGTATCATTATACAATGAATTAAAGAGAAAATTTTAGCATTTTAGTGCTTCTATTAAACTCAATCACATCTTCATGGCACTTGTTATCACCCTAGTAATTTCTTAAGTTGTGGGATTTGAGTTTTTAGTCAAAGAAGACTAGGGGTAATCACAAACCTGCTTGGAACAATAGGATCTAGCCTTCCTATAGTTTAGAGAGGGCTCTCTCTTTAAGATTTATCTTTGTTTTTTATTTATGTTTTAAGCTAGTTATGATAGAACAATTTGGTTTTGTTTTAAGATGTTTGGTGGGTAAAAATCACTTTGGATTAAACTAGAGAGAAATCTAATTGTCCATTGGGCTATGGAGTCTAAATCTAGATAGCAGTACTAGAAGGCAAGGCCAAAAGGGTGCAAATGTAGTCAGGGCAAGGTAGATAACTCTCAGAGTTTTGGGGAAAAGGTTTTTTGATGAAATGGTATAGTTGGGATAAAGGGAAATGAAGGATACTTTGATTCGGACAATGGAGGAAGGAGGCAGGGGTCAAACGAGAGTAGGAGAAATGAAGGACTCCTAACATTGGAAATTAGCAGAAAACATTTAAATGGTAACTTAGTTAAAACAGGGAGCAACAAGCTAATCCTGAAGTAATATTCCTAGTTAGTCATTAAGACAGATCAAAAACATAATGAATTGCATGGAACTTAGAAAGGAAACAATGACAAGAAGAGATGCACTTTACTCTTTAACTTATCGCAAGAATCCTGAATTATGATGCCCAATTAGCTTTGTCCAGTCTGCTACTTCGAAATCAACACATGTAAGCCTCCAATGTATTAGCAAAAGTCTATAGTAATCTTAGCAATTTCATTCCACCCAAAAACACTTTAAAGAGTGAAGTATTTATACCAATTCTAAACTAGAATATCTTTAAAAAATGTCAAGATTGGTTTACAAATATCTCCAACTGTTTTACATAAAAAGAACTTAAGTAAAGGACACTCAAAACTAATGCATCTATTTGGCACTATTTTGTTATGGATAGGTGATGATAAAGAGGATAATTCGAATTTGATCTCAACTCTTAGTTAATCATGAGGCATCCAAGTCACTAACTATTTCCTTTCTTTGTGCATTCTACACCATCAATTCTGCAAACTTGGGGTCCAATGATACATTTTTATTTCTCAATTCGAAATAGATATGTAAAACATGAAAGAGGTTATTGTAGATGAATATGTTGGTGAGATAAACCTCTCTCTGTTTCCTAAATTTCTGCTCCAGCTGTTCACAATAGGCTTTGCAAAAAGATGTGTAAAACAAATTTTTACAGAGTCTGAAAAATAGGTTGTAAAGATGCGCATGTATCTTTCATTATGTAATAGCTGTGCACAAAGTGAGATACATTTTTGTAGATGGATCTATTAAATACAAAAACCTCCTTCAGTTTTGTGAGATGTATTTCAGATTGGCCATAATATGCTCTGCAAAATGATGACTTAATAGGAATTTTCTGCAAAAAGTGCTTTCCAATATTGTTTAATATTTCCCAACCCATAATGGATGTTAGAAACGTGAGAGAGGTTTTTGAATTTGGACACCTTAAGAACATAAACCTCCTTCCGTTTTGAAAAATTCATCTTGGTTGGGTCACAATAGTTTCTGCAAAACAATAACTTAAACAGGAAATTTCTGCAAAAATGTTCCTTCTTGCTTTGTTTTCATCTTTTAACCTTTTTGTTCTTTTACCTGTTTTTACTTTCACTTTGGATAAATTTCATTGTTGGTGAAAGTATTTTCATCTCTATTTAACCATTACTGCCTCTATTTTTACTTTTACTATTTTACCTTGACTACTCTGTAACTTTGTTTAACTTTCACTCTGACTTTTACCTGATACACTTTAACTCTAATGCTCTTTGACTGTTCTGTTTTCACTATCATTGTGAATTCTGATTTCAATTTTACCATTCACTGCGCACATTTTATCATTCTGATCTCTCTCTGACTTGATTTTATTTTTTCTTTGCATACAAACTGTTTTTTGAATGAAGCTTTTGAATTAAAATCTGAGAATTTGGAGCAAACAATTTTGTCAACTAGTATTGAAACTATTGGCCCAATTTCTTATTCTGATAATAACCTGCAAAAATCAAACAATTTTTTAATGAAATAGAGGTCTGCAAGGAGGTGATTGAAGGCTTTTGGAAAGACCGGTGGAATGAGATCTGTTTGTGGAGGTTTACCTCTGTTTTTTTAGGCATTTTTTAGGTAACTGCTACAAGATTAGACTGTTGGCAGGAATTTTTTATTTCAACAGAGAGAAAACTGAGCAATTTAGGCTAACGATGTCTTCTTTTGGGCTTTTTGCTCAATTTTGTTTATCTGAGGATGTAAAACTGGCCTAAAACAGAAAATAGGGGTTTTCTGAGTTTGTTTGACTGAGAAATAGGGTTTCAAGGTATATTTAGAGGTTTTAGCCTTTCAAATATTTAAAATGGATTCTTAAACCTGAAAATTGATAAAATTTTCTTGAAAAGGCACGCAGAGGATAAATGGTTTCACGTTTCTTGGTTGAAATGCTGGCTTCAAGAGTTTATCTGGAGCGATGCACAGCTCCTCAACAGTCTTCAAGGGTATAATATTGGCAACTGCAAAGGTTTTGGGCGTACATGGCAATCATGGCTTAAAATGCTTTATACAGAGCTTTTGACAGTTTGGAGAAAAATAAAAAGGGTTAAATGCACAGATAAGGAAATAATGAATTTTTTTCAAAGGTTTTAACCATACATATTGGTCGCATTTAATTAGCATTAATTTTTTGTCGCATCGGGCGGGAGGCGGTTTCGGAATTTAAACGCAAAACCAAACAGTGGTTATCACGCGGGGTTTAAGTGGTAAACGGTTTTATTCAAAACGCACATGATATCGTATATCTACCGTTGGATCTGAGGGATGAATGTGAAGGGTTAGGATTGAATGGGAAGCTGCGATGAAATAAAATAGTGGGATCGGGGAACTTATATACGCGCAGATGGGTAAAAAAAATTTATATAAGGTTTAACTTATATATTGTTTAATGAATATGGATGTGGGGTTTATATATATGGGTTTTGTTTTTATTAAATAAGCCTTAGTTTATTTCAACAGACTTTGGGTTATAAGGTATGTAGGGGGGGAGGGGTAATATATCATTACAAAGGCGCTTCAGACAAGGTTGTTACACCTTAAACCTTGGTAAAATATAATGCGGGTTGGGTTCAATTATATGCAGCGGCAGGATAAATGTCATGTATTGTCTTTTTTTTTAAACATTTGTAAAAACGTTGTAATAAAACATATACAGGTGCAGTTTATTATATTTATATGGTATTTAAACCTTTTTGAATAGTTTAAAAACCATAGAGGCCGGATATTTATTTAACGATACGTTTAGACCAAAGGGCTTCTAATTGGGTTTTTTATTTATGCACGTGGATAATTAAACTTTGGTCTAAAACTTTATAATAGTGAGTTTTTTTGGGGATATTTAAACATAGGGAATTAATAAGTAAGATAAGGTATTTTTTAGGGATTTAATAGAATATGTTAAAAATCAATATGAAAAGGCAGTATGATGTAAAACAAAATACATAAAATCACTAAGTAAAGTGTACAGAGTAAAGAATTGCTCATCTTTATATTATTTCACTAATACTTCGGATAAATGTAGTTTTGAGGGTTTTATGAATGCTTCTGAAGGGATGAAGTTAATTATATGGGATTTTAAGCTTCACTAAGTAAGAATGTGTCTTTACTTAGGAAACGGGATTTTAATTTATGAATGAGGGATGAATGATGATAAATGTGGATTTAACATAAGAACTCAATATTTTTAACTAACCAATCATCGAGCCTTGGGTATGGTCCCAATAAAAGTTAGAGAAATGCTCTGAGCATGTTTGACTGATAGCTTAGAATACTGAATACTTATAGGGGATGGGAAATTAGTAATTTTTCTTGGTGAAACTTTATTACATGTTTTTTCCACTGCTTTCTACCCCTAAATGCACCTGCAGAATGAAGAAAAATGTTTTTTCCACTGCTTTCTACCTACCCAGTCTTATTCTAACATTTTTTCTTCATTCTGCAGGTGCATTTAGGCTTGCAACCTTAAAACATTTATCCTTTTAAGCATAAACTATCTAAATCTACCTTATTTCATCTGAGGGCTCAGATTAAACTGTTGATCTCCTCATTATTCTCTACCTATCTAATGATTTGTTAGGATTAAACTGTCTGACAAATATTTATTCACTATCTAAAACATGGAAATTAAAAACATAGCAAGTTAAGATTAAACAATTTAACCTATCATGGATTATGGCATTTATCGACACTCTACCATAATCATTTATCTTGCAAAAAAAGTAAAAGTAGTGGCATTTGGACTTGCTCACTGTCAGGTCTTATTTTCATCTTCTTCTTTTTTTTTCTTTTGGGGTCTATATTTTCTAAGTCCTTTGATCTTTCTTTTAGGACTTTTTACCCTCTTTCTTATTTTTGATTTTTGATTTTTTTTCAAAATATGGGAAAACAACTTGCAGAAAGCAAGGTATGTACATATTTTACAAGACTATCAAGAGTCAATTCAAAATTATGAATCCTATATTTATAGGACCCTAACAGCGGCTTCACATGGGGATGGCATCTCCTTGTGAGATGTCAAGAACATCGTCGACGAGTAGCCTGATCCTTTGAGCCAATCCCAAACATGCATTTGATTTGTTATAAAATCTCTGTGACTAAAACTCTTGAACTGAATTTAGTCCTTTTTCTGCAAATTGAAATATGCTATGAAACTAAAATAACATACTGCAATTCTCAAACGAGACTGATAGAACTTAAATATCTTTAGGACCTTCTCCTTGGATTTAAATCTTAATGAATTATTTCAAAACTAGCTGAAAATTTAATACTGAAAAAAAATGCTCAGAGCTTTGAGCTTATTTGCATTCATCTACCTACTCTAATCTATTGTTAATTTCATTGAATCAGATAAGACAAAAATGCCAATGAAGCCAGTCAAGTAGCTGTAGAAATGAATGGATAACTTGAATGCTTATCATCAAACTTGGAAGTATAACTTGATCATGTGTCTTCATAATCAATGATATGATGTGAAATGGCAATTGTTGATATATTTGATCCTCGTAGATAAAACATGTTTGCAGACTTGAGCTAAAAATAGTCTCCATATAATTTTCCATAGGATCATCAAAAGCATAATGTATGATTTGTGCTTCTAGGCCTTCAATGACTAGTTACTCAGTTGTATTCTGAATATTAATCCCTGGAACTATTTCTTCAGTCTTCTGCTTGAAAGAATAATCATCCTCAAACTGCAAGTCAAAAGGTAGTACAATTTCCTCTTGCTTTGGAGAAGGAAGATTTTCCAAGAATTCTTTAGGATCTCGGAAATTATATGACTGAATTTGAGAATGAAAAAGTTTAATTTCATTTTCATATTTTTCAGAAACTATCTCAAGAACATATATTTTAAGTTGCAGAGAATATTTTCTCAATTTCAAAACAAGAAAGACAACTGTTCGAAAATCTTTATCAAGCTGAAATTCAAGTAACTCATCCCATAAACTAGCTAGTGATTGCTTTGTGAAGTTAGCTTGAATTTGAAGAACATAATTATCATCAAACTAATCATACTTAGGCAAATATTCAGAAGAAGGAATGTGATCAATTATATACATTAGATCAGCAGATTGTTTTTCCAGTAATCCTAATATATCTTGATTAGATTGGTTGCATTCTATTTGAAAGTCATCATTTTGCTCAATAGGAGTACTCTCAAGCAATAGGCCTTTTTGGGAAGGTAGAACAACATGAGCATCAACATGTTCTTCTATCTCTTCAAGGATAAAAACTTTAGTACATTCATCAATATTAGAATAAGTAGAAACAATTTCTTCATTATTGAAATATTTTGAGGATGGTTGCATGTTTAGAAGCAAATTGATTTCTTCTTCGGTGAGGGGGGTGGGAATCTCTGAATTCCTAGATTTGAATAACAATTGTTTTTTCTCTTATGTAAAAGTTGATCATAAGGTTGAATATTTTCTTTAACTTCATTCAAAACATTATATGAAACATCATATGTTACTACAGAGGGGCTTTGTGGATCTTGATTAATCTCATGATCTATTTCATCTTTGTTTAACTCCTCTTGATTATTATGACATTTAACTTGAGAATGAAATTTCTGGACTTATAATAAATCTTTAGGATGCCAATTTCCGAAATCTTCATCAATATTTTTAAGGTAACGTATAAGATCTTCAGCTTGATCACAACAATTTTTAGCTAATGATAAATATGGAAAATCTTATTTGTAATGCTCATAAAATACCTTGTGAAAATCTTTTAAAGAAAATAAACTAGCAGGTTTGAGAGCATCATACTATTCCCTTGCTGGTCCTTCTAAGGTTTCCATGAAAATCTTCATGAGGCAATACTCATGCCAATCATCCTTCAATATCCATGAGTGTATATGAAATTTAATGAGATGTAACGAAGGATCATTAATATTCTTATCTTGAAACATGGGCAGATTTTTATCCCAATTTACCTTTGGTAGTTTGTGTGGAAATCCAAGTATGTGATCTCTACTCATGGGAGCATACCTGCGTTTTATTCTTAGGTCATCTTGTAAATTAGTCATAAAGAAAGGCCACTATATTTATACAACCAAGCTAGATCCTTATATAAAATGAAATATATATTGAAAAACTTTCTTAATGAGAAAGAACATAATGTCTTGGATTAAGATCCAAGTTGAAAACCTGATCTTTCCATATTTTTCTTTCAGGTTCATTCCTCTAGTGGAGTCTCGATTATGAAATTGATGTGGAGTCGTCAGGTGGATGATTTTAACCTTTGTATGTCTAATCACTGTCCACCATCATAGATCAGATCTGAACCTGTAAAATATTTTTGAAGAAAAGGTTAGTCTTCCCCAGTATGGTTGCCAGTATGTTATCACCCTAGTAATTTCTTAAGTTGTGGGATTTGAGCTTTTAGTCAAAGAAGACTAGGGGTAACCACAAACCTACTTGGAACAATAGGATCTAGCCTTCCTATAGTTCAGAGAGGGCTCTCTCTTTAAGATTTATCTTTTTTTTTTTTTTTATGTTTTAGGCTAGTTATGATAGAACAATTTGGTTTTGTTTTAAGATGTTTGGTGGGTAAAAATCACTTTGGATTAAACTAGAGAGAAATATACTTGTCCATTGGGCTATGGAGTCTAAATCTAGATAGCAGTACTAGAAGGCAAGGCCAAAAGGGTGCAAATGTAGTCAGGGAAAGGTAGATAACCCTCAGAGTTTTGGGGAAAAGGTTTTTTGATGAAATGGTATAGTCAGGATAAAGGGAAATGAAGGATCCTTTGATCTAGACTATGGAGGAAGGAGGCAGGGGTCAAGCGGGAGTAGGAGCAATGAAGGATTCCTAACACTAGAAATTAGCAGAAAACATTTAAATGGTAACTTAGTTAAAATAGGGAGCAATAAGCTAATCCTGAAGTAATATTCCTAGTTACTCATTAAGATAGATCAAACACATAATGAATTGCATGGAACTTAGAAAGGAAACAATGACAAGAAGAGATGCACTTTACTCTTTAACTTATTGCAAGAATCCTGAATTATGATGCCCAATTAGCTTTGTCCAGTCTGCTACTTCGAAATCAACACATGTAAGTCTCCAATGTATCATCAAAAGTCTATAGTAATCTTAGCAATTTCATTCCACCCAAAAATACTTCAAAGAGTGAAGTATTTATACCAATTCTATATTATAATATCTTGAAAAAATATCAAGATTAGTTTACAAATATCTCCAACTGTTTTACATAAATAGAACTTAAATAAAGGACACTAAAAACTAATGCATCTATTTGGCACTATTTTTTATGATGATAAAGAGGAGAATTCTAATTTGAACTCAACTCTTAGTTGATGATGAGGCATCCCAGTCACTAAATGTTTCCTTTCTTTGTGCATTTTGCTCCAACAATTCTGCAAAATTGTGGTCCAATGATACCTTTTTACTTCTCAATCAGAAATATATATGTAAAATTTGAAAGAGGTTATTGTCGATGAATATGTTGGTAAGATAAGCCTATTTCCGTTTCCTAAATTTCCGCTCCAGCTATTCACAATAAGCTCTGCAAAAATATGTGTAAAACAGAGTTTTACAGAGTTTGAAAAATAGGTTGTAAAGATGCGCATGTATCTTTCATTATTTAATAGTTGTGCACAATGTGAGATAGGTTGTTGTAGATGGCTCTCTTAGAAACAAAAACCTCCTTCAGTTTTGTAAGATGTATTTCTGATTGGCCAAAATATTCTCTGTAAAATGATGACTTAATAGGAATTTTCTGCAAAACGTTCTTTCCAATATTGTTTAATATTTCCCAACCCATAATGGTTGTTAGAAAAGTGAGAAAGGTTTTTGTAGTTGGATATTTTAAGAACATAAATCTCCTTCCATTTTACAAAATTCATCTTGGATGGGTCACAATAGTTTCTAAAAAACAATGACTTAACAGGAAATTTCTGCAAAAATGTTCCTTCTTGCTCTGTTTTCATCTTTTAACCTTTTTGTTCTTTCAACTATTTTTACTTTCCCTTTGGATAAATTTCATTGTTGGTGAAAATATTTTCATCTCTATTTAACCATTACTGCCTCTATTTTTACTTTTACTGTTTTACCTTGACTGCTCTGTAACTTTGTTTAACTTTCACTCTGACTTTCACCTGATACACTTAAACTCTAATGCTATTTGACTATTCTATTTTCATTGTCATTGTGAATTCTGATTTCACTTTTACCATTCATTGTGCACATTTAATCATTCTGATCTCTCTCTGACTTGATTTTATTTTTTCTTTCCATACAAACTCTTTGTTGAATGAAGCTTTTGAATTAAAATCTGAGAATTTGGAGCAAACAATTTTGTCAACTAGTATTGAAAATGTTGGCCCAATTTCTTATTCTGATAATAACCTGCAAAAAAAAAAAAAAAAAATTAATGAAACAGAGGTCTGCAAGGAGGTGATTGAAGGTTTTTGGAAAGACCGGTGGAATGATATCTGCCTGTGGAGGTTTAACACTGCTTTTTTAGGCATTTTTTAGGTAACTACTACAAGATTACTCTGTTTGCAGGAATTTTTACTTCAACAGAGAGAAAAATGAGCAATTTAGGCTAAGGATGTCTTCTTTTGGGCATTTTTCTCAATTTGGTTTATCTAAGGATGTAAAACTGGCCTAAAACAGAAAACAGGGGTTTTCTGAGTTTGCTTGACAGAGAAATAGGGTTTCAAGGTATATTTAGAGGTTTTAGCCTTTCATATATTTAAAATGGATTCTTAAACTCTGAAAATTGATAAAATTTTCTTGAAAAGGCACGTAGAGGATAAATGGTTTCACGGTTCTTGGTTGAAATACTGGCTTCCACAGTTTATCTGGAGCAATGCACATTCCTCAATAGTCTTCAAGGGTATAATATTGGCGACTGTAAAGGTTTTAGGCGTAAATGGAAATAAGGGCTTAAAATGCTTTATACAGAGCTTTTGACAGTCGGGAGAAAAGGTAAAAGGGTTAAATGCGTAGACAAGGAAATAGTGAATGTTTTTCAAAGGTTTTAATCATACATAATTGTCACATTTAATCAACATTAAATTTTTATCGCATCGGGCGGGAGGCTGTTTCATAATTTAAACACAAAACCAAACAGTGGTTATTGCGCGGGGTTTAAGTGGTAAACGGTTTTATTCAAAATGCACGTGATTGAATGAATGTAGGCCACGTGGAGGGGAAAGGTATCGCAAAACCACCCATTTCGTGTGCATTTGGAGTTCGAGTGATCGATCATTTTTTGAACGTGATATCATATATCTTCCGTTGGATCTGAGGGATGAATGTGAATGGTCAGGATTGAATGGGAAGCTACGATGAAATAAAATAGTGGGACCGGGGAACTTATATACACGCAGATGGGTAAAAAACATTTATATAAGGTTTAACTTATATATTGTTTAATGAATATGGATGCGGGGTTTATATATACGTGGCGAGGGTTTTGATTTTATTAAATAAACCTTAGTTTATTTCAACAGAATTTGGGTTATAAGGTATGCAGGGGGGTGGGGGGGGAGGGGTAATCTATCATTACAAAGGCGCTTCAGATAAGGTTGTTACACATTAAACCTTCGTAAAATATAATGCGGGTTGGGTTCAATTATATGCAGCGGCAGGATAAATGTCATGTATTGTCTTCTTTTTTTTAAACATTTGTAAAAACGTTTTAATAAGACATATACAGGTGCAGTTTATTATATTTATATTGTATTTAAACCTTTTTGAATAGTTTAAAACCCATAGGGGCAGGATATTTATTTAACGATACGTTTAGACCAAAGGGCTTCTAATTGGGTTTTTTATTTATGCACGTGGATAATTAAACTTTGGTTTAAAACTTTATAATAGTGGGTTTTTTGGGGATATTTAAACATAGGGAATTAATAAGTAGGATAAGGTATTTTTTAGGGATTTAATAGAATATGTTAAAATTTAATATGAAAGTGTAGTATGATGTAAAACAAAATACATAAAATCACTAAGTAAAGTGTAAAAAGTAAACCATTGCTCATATTTATATTATTTCACTAATACTTAGGATAAATGTAGTTTTGATGGTTTTATGAATGCTTCTGAAGAGATGAAGTTAATTATGTGGGATTTTAAGCTTCACTAAGTAAGAATGTGTCTTTACTTAGGAAAAGGGGTTTTAATGTATGAATGAGGGATGAACGATGATAAATGTGGATTTAACATAAGAACTCAATATTTTTAACTAACCAGTCATCGAGCCTTGGGTCCATTCCCAACAAAAGTCAAAGAAATGCTCTGAGTCTGTTTGACTGATAGCTTAGAATAACTGAATACTTATAGGGGATGGGAAATTAGTAATTTTTCTCGATAAAACTTTATTACATGCTTTTTCCACTTCTTTCCACCTACCCAGTCTATTCTAATATTTTTTCTTCATTTTGCAGGTGTATTTAGGCTTGCAACCTTAAAACAATTATTCTTTTAAGCATAAACTATCTAAATCTAACTTATTTCATCCGAGGGCTCAGATTAAACTGTTGAGCTCCTCATTATTCTCTACATATCTAATGATTTGTCAGGATTAAACTGTCTGACAAATATTTATTCACTATCTAAAACATGGAAATTTAAAACATGACAAGTTAAGATTAAATAGTTTAACCTATCATGGATTATGGCATTTATTGACACCTTGCCATAATCATTTATTTTGCAAAAAAAGTAAAAGTAGTGCCATTTGGACTTGCTCACTTTCAGGTCTTATTTTCATCTTCTTCTTTTTTGTGGGGGGGGGGTCTATATTTTCTAAGTCCTTTGATCTTTATTTTAGGACTTTTTACCCTCTTTTTGATTTTTGATTTTTGATTTTTTTTTCAAAATATGGGAAAAAAAATTGCAGAAAGAAAGGTATGTACATATTTTAGAAGACTATAAAGAGTCAATTCAAAATTATGAATCCTATATTTATAGGACCCTAACAGCACTTAAGCATGTAATCCTTAGAGATCAAGAGATAAACATCCTATCTTCTAGAATATTGTCTTAGGAGTATAAATACCCTCCACATTTTCATTTGAATGGTTTAAGGCTATGTGTTGTAATATTTGATAATCCAATTTGAGGGAGAATAAGTGAAGGATGATATATATATATATATATATATATATATATATATATATATAGTTGAGTGACTTTAGTATAGAGCTTATGATTTAAATCTCTTGATCATAGGCTTATGATGTTTTTAAAAAATAAAAAATAAAAATAAAAATAAGTTAATGATGGTCTCTTTTGACACGCTAGATAAAATAAAAATCTAGAAAAAAAATGACTTCACTTCCCTTGCATAAATATTTTAAGATAACCAATGAAAGGGAAAATGCTACGGTTAGAAGAAAATATTTTATATATAGAGAAAATTTAGGATGAGAAAATATTTCCAAAGGCTAGAAAGAGTTGTGTGTCATTATACTATGTATTTGTCTAGTAAATGGAAATGATAATATGCTCACTTAGTTTGAGAGGCTATCACTATAGTTAAATGTAATTAGTATGAAACAAAAAAATGCAGTTGTGTAGAGGAGGGCATACTTTATATTAAAAGCAACAATTCTAAGAGTGAACAAGAAATCAAGATGTTTATGAGTAATTAAAATAGTATTTTTCATTTAATATTTTTTTAAATGAGATATTTATTTGGCTATGAGTTTTATATATATTTTGGTAATCCATTGATATAATAGAAATGAAATGTGCTCACCTCATTACAAAGGTAGTTGATTAGTAAAAATGGGAAAAAATTCACAAAATTGATAGTTATAGAAGTAGAAGCAATTTCAAGATTCCAAAGTTCAATAAAGTTTGATTAATAAGGAAGATGACTAGGACGCAAAACTAGGTAGGAATTAGGTCGTAACTTGTTGGAGAAGAGAATAGGAGGAACGTTCAAAAGAGCCATCTTGATGTTGGAGGAATGTTCAATGCTGGGGTGGGAAATCATGGGGACCTCGTATTTACTCTTCTGAATCCACATTTGTTGGGAAGAAGATCGAAAATTCTAATAAAATTGAAATTTTTTGGAGAGGAGATTAGAAGGAAGGTAGAAAAGAGGCATCTTGATGTTGGATGCATGTTCAGTGCTGGGGTGGGAAATCATGGGCACCGAGGATTAACTTTTCTGAATCTACCTTTGCTTGGAAGAAGAACGAAAATTCTAATAAAATTGAATGTAGAAAACATGTGATGTCATGTTCCAGGCTCATGGTACTTAAGGATAATGATCAATCACTATAATTTAGATAACCTAATTCATTACAACAATATTGGCATAGTTTAACAAACCAACTAAAGCTAGACTTTAAGAAGATTCTAATTATGGCTAGACTTTGAAAGTTTGATGGTGCGCATCTGCATTTCACTACAAGCATACAATGTAGGCAACTAAATCCCACATCCACAGATATGAATTTAATTATAATTCCCTTCTCTCAATATTTATTCTACATAGATCAAGGATTACTTTGATTTCACAACAAGAATGGATGAAACCACTCCATTAACTCTGGTTTACTAGCCAATTAGCTATTATTTTATCTTAACCATAACTAATCATTAATGAATTTAAGTGGAAGTTTAAATAATATCTTAAACTTATTTTCCAATAAAATGTTAAAAACAAAATCATTTTCATTACATAAAATGATATATAATTTATTGTCAAAGTTAAACATTATAACTTCGCTAATTCAAAGACAAATTAATAGTAGTGAGAGAGGGACTAATAAGTTTCACTACATATTTACATATTTAGAGTGTGTGAATAATGTTCAATAGGTAATTGATGCAGCCTCATTCATGAAGGGAAACTAAGTGGTTTAGTTTTGGGATATCCATAAATAATGTTCATAGGTAGTTGATGTAATTTAATTAATGAAGGCCAACTAAGTGGTTGGGTTTTGCGATATTTAGGAATATAGAATCCATATAATATGATATTAATAATAAATATTTTATTGGAACTCTACCCACTAAGTAGTTAAGTATTGGGATATCATTAATACTAGATAAATTTGATTTGGGGAAAGAGTTAGGGTTTTTAGGTAAATAGTGGTGGTTTTAGGCACGTCTATTGGTGACCCGTAGTATTGAAACTATGGTATTATAATATAAAATTAAAATAAATTAAATTAAGTGATAGAAGTAAGGGGGTTGTCTTTTATCCAACTTTTTGGAGTTTCTTGTGGAAAACATTTCAAAAAATATCATTAAAGAGAACTAGAAAAGTTATCAACAACACACTAGATTTACGTGGAAAGAAAAAACCATGGGAAAAGGATTAATTAGCATTAATTCATTATTAAAGTTAAATAATTTAAATATATAAGCTTTATATCAACTAGACATGAGCCATATTTCACCCATTTACTTTTCAAATTACCTTTTCTCCTCCGTATTTATGTTATCCATGAGACAATATCATGGATAACTTCGCACATATCATGAATAGTAAATTAACTCCCAAAAATTCCGCAAGATATTTCATTTGCCTTCGTTAGTGAAGGTGTGCTAAGTGGTTAGGTTTTGCGATATTTATAAAGGTATAAACCATGTCATCTGATATTGGTATTATATTGAAGTTGTGCTCATTTAGAAAAAACAAATATGTCAATAGTAAAAACGTCTTTGAATATCTATACATACTAACTAAGGGGAGAGTTGATTTTTCTATATTAGAAAAGGGGAAAATTATTGGGAAACTTGTGATAAATTATTACTGTAAGTATATCACTAATCATCAAAAGGATTCAGAGCATCAACATGTATGAAATTATTATTTTTAGTTATGATCAAATAGTTCTAAGTTTAATGCATCTAACTTTGATATTTTAATATTTCTAAATTGTGTAGATCAATTTTAACTTAGCTCTATAAAAATCCAAAGAGGTTGAATCATCCATAAAGTATGTATGCATATTAGTTAAGAGGAAAGTTAATTCGTATACACTTTGTTTAAACAATGATAGGGTACATTATGGTAGAAAATTTGTGCAAATACATTGATCTAAATATGTATGTTAGTTTTGTTGTGCTAATTACACATTCATATTTATAAATTTATTTGTTGATCTTAGGCTTGATGTACATGTTTCCTTGTTTCCTATGTGTGTCAAACATGTAATATAATTGAGTTTTTATGAGTGAATTCAAGAGAATAAAGTATGCAATTAAAATGTTGAACAACAACAACATAAAGAACAACAAACCATAACAATTGATCCATCAACACAGAGTTTTGATGAAGGATTTCACCTTTCCTAGGCTACATCTCCTTGGTCCAGCTTCCATGGCTTGGGCCTCTATATTAGCTCAATAGTGAAAAAATTGTTGTTTACATGCATCAAATTATCCTCAAACATACTCCAATGAGTTCAGAATGTCGAAATCTATTAGAAATGACTATTCATTCACTCCATTTGGCCTTTAGCTGATCTAGGCATGGCCTTCCTTCTTAGTGGCCCTAGGCTTCAAAATTCCTCAAAGTGACAAAACCACATGTAAAGTTTCTTCTCTACTTATGCAACATGTTCCAATGTGTTCAAAGCATGCCAATCTACTTGGAATGACTCTTCCTGAGCCAAAATTGGTAGAAAATTTCTCAATATATGGCCTATTCAATTTTTCCCTCGATTCCTCCTCCAAATCTGGAGAGGACTCGAGTTAACCCCGACAATCTGGTGGTTCCCGCCGAATTTGGTGGCACCTCCTAAAACTATCCCATCTTAAACGTTGAGTTAATTAAGACTAATCATGGATTAAAGGTGGATTAAATGCACACTAAGTGCATTTAGTTTGGGCACTTGGTTAAGGTTATGTGTTAAAGTCATATGGGGAGAAGGGCTGGCCCGTAGGATGGCCCCCTCCCTTCCGCCATCAATGTCCACAACACAAGTCAAATACATTTGTTTTGCCCATCATTTACAAATCACGCCTGTTGGTATAGTGGTAATACTTGGTATTAGGAGAGGGAGGTCACGAGTTTTACCCGTCCTCTGCCCATCCTATATGTTTTGGCATGTGCAATTACCTTTGGCCCTTGTATTTTAATTTGCAACATATTTAAAATACGCGTCATATTAAACATTAATCGGACTTTAGAGTATGTATATATATAATGCGCTCCAAATATGTTTAACCAAAACCTTTTTAATGTATTACCCGAACTTTGCATAATAACTTTCAATTCGGACCATATATCAACCTTTGTAATGTTTTGACCATGTGGACTTTGCATATATGCCAACTGCCAAACAAATGTGCCCGAAATTTCATGTAATATAAAATTCCCACCAAATAAATTTGAACATGACCTTGGAGAGGGGGCCCACCAGAGGGGACACGTGGTGGTTCCTAGTTTGGTTGTCCTCCCACATAAAAAAAATCGAATTCAACCTTAGGAGGACCTTAGGAGGACATTGGGAAATTTCACCTTCTCAAACCCAAACTGGAGAATCCTGCAGTGATGCTTGTCACAGTACCATTGGAAAAAAACTAAATAATATTCCTTGCATACTGAATGGGCTGCCATGTCATCAACCTGTTACTATTCTGCAATTTAAAAAAAAATTGTATTTTCTAAATGTAATGTCAGAAACATTGTCAATTGACAAGGAAATCTATTCCAGAGATGGACTGAAGGGGCATTTACTGGATTTGTCACCTTCATAGAGAAGGATGAGCTCTAGAGGCTTCCTGGCCCACTATCAAACTCTGTCTATAGAGTGTTGTCAAGGGACAATATCCCCAAGAGGGAATACAACAAGATGGGGAATCTCTCAAGATAACCCAAACATGCAGCTACAGCAATATAAAGACATAAACTGGAAATAGAAGTGAATAAACATTATGCCAAAATGTGTGAAAACCATTGAGCCATTTTATTATGAATATCAACAGCAAAATGATACAATGAACATCAAAGGAATAAGGCAAGAAGCCTTCCATGAACACATATGCCCAAAATACAAAATGCTGCATCATAGCAGAATACCCATGAAGAGGAACTATGTAGTCATAAAAGGGAGACTGATGTACTAAGTGAAAAACAACATGGAACTGCATATACATGGCTCATATATCATTGGGAGAGAAGATATAAGCTCCCAATCACTACCTCAAGTCAATCCTAGAAGGATTAGCTGAAATCTGCAACACTGTCAAAATGTTGGAGTTGCTGGGTAGCTGCAGCAACTCAATACATAGAATGGAATGGAGAAAGCTGAATGGCTGAAGCTGATGAAGAGCCCTTCTCCTCTGGAAATATTAAGTGCAAGGCTGATCCCTACACCAAAGATCTCACCCTCTGGAATGCCTGCAAAACCCTCACTGCAAATGTGCTCCAACTAGAACACAGTCTATGAGAGGGCCTGCGTTGTGACTGATGGAAATGGTTGACCTCCTGCAAATGATAGTGGAATATGCTTAGGAACCATCCTCACTAACCTCCCAGAAGTAAAGAACTTCCCTCCTCTGAAAGATCAGCTAGAAATGTTGCTGTGGGAAACCTCCAGCAACACTTAGCTACACTGCACAATAATATGTACAAACACTGCGCTGATGAAGATGGCTGATGCTATGGCCTGAATGACGGAATATGGAGGATGAGTGCAATCCTTCATGAGCTACTCAAGAAGGAGAGGAAATCCTAAACAGGACTCCCTCGTGCCCGAGGGCACTGCAACTCTGCTGAACAGCAAGAGGCAACAATTTGTCTCAATAGACAAATAATCAAATGATCTAAGATAATCGCAATGGGCTGCCTTGCTCCTCTTTTAAACTCAATGAGCCTTCATCTTCCTTCCTCTAGAAGTTTCCTCCCTCATGGAATATTCCTCCACTAAAACTGTGCTGTCCCACTTAGTGCTCTCCAACTCATGCCAACGCAGTTTGACTTGGTCAATTTGGCCTTGTCCATTTGCATTTTAACCCCTTTCACACATGAGGGTGTGAAATCCAGCTCCATGATGATCCCTTTTCACATTGTGAGGGATTTTATTCCTATTTATTTCATGAATGGGTCACTTTACCTATTTTTATTTAACAAAATAAAAATATGCAACTATAATGTTCCATTTTAGCTTGAGGCTAAAATTTGGACATTACACTGAACGACGGTCAGTGGGCTATAAGTTCTTCATCTAGACTTGGTTTTCAACGAAACGAATTGCATTGTATTCCTGGCGACGGTCCGGTCGTTGTCATTCAGTTTCCAATCAATTCTTAGCACTTTCAGTTTTGAAAATACTAAGCCTCTGATCATTCCTCCACACTAGAAACCTTTTGGACCCCAAAAGCTCCTGGATTACTGATCATGTAGATTAGGGGACTATTCCCTCACCCTTCCAGTCTCTATCCAATGAAATTTTCCCAGTTTCATCATTTGGAGCTTTTCACAAAAGTTAAATTTTTCCTTGATTCTTGTGACCTTCTCTTGCTTTCATTTACACTTTCATGTTGCAATTTTTCTAAATTTGCAGAGAAGAAATCTATTCTTGTAGAAACCATCTTGTTCCTACCTTGGTCAATAACCAAAGGAAACTTAAAAATTGTCTCGCCTTTCACACTTTCACCATGGCAATTCTTAGCTTCTCTTTCTTTGTACTTGTGTCAACTCTTGACCAAGTATCTTCGTCATTGCCATGTACCCTTTGGAAACAAAAAAAAAAATCATTTGTGAAACCCATGCCTTATTTTCCAAGTTGCTTTGTCGCTTTCTCTTTGACCTTTGCACACTCTTGCACCGACATCTTGTTTCCAACACTGCTCAACACTAATGTTGACTGTTGCAAATGCTTTACATCTTGTTCACCTCCTTTCAAAGGCAACTTGTCAGAATCCTGAAACATCTCATTACAATCATAAGCATCTTTTTGAAAATTTTGATTCAAAACATCTCTTTGTTTGATCATCAACAATGTCAAATTTTGACTTGCATTCACTATCATCTTCATGTATCTTGCATGTATAAGAGAGAAACTTGTATTCTTCTTATGTGCTCTAACTATGTACTCAATACCATCTTTAAACAAGTGATACTTATTCTCATGGCGATGAAATACTTCTTTCCTTTCATGCAAATAAGAACTTCCCAATACAATACTTGATATCTCAACTGACACCACATCAAGTTCAACTTCATCAATAAAGTTTGAATTGATGGCGAATCTTGGTAAGCACTTTTTTGTAACCTGTAATTTTGCATTATTGCATATGCAACCCAAAGGATATGGTATTGGATGTCTTATAGTTTCAAGGTCTAGCTGCTTAACCAAGTCTTCGGAAATCAAGTTAGCTTATGACCCACTATCAAAAAGTGTATAAATCTTGGTATGTTTAGAGACGACTCTAATATGGAAAAGTTATATTCGTGTATCTTCATCATGAGTAAAATTTGAACAATTTGAAGAACTAGTTCTTGCAATATGTTTACCTTTCAAGCCCATGGTTGTAATCTTTGTCTCATCTCCTGAATCTAACCCTAAGTCATGTTCCACTATAGCAACATTTTTCCCCTTTTCTTTGGCTTTCAATTTGTTTGGCTTCAATTATGGATGAAGTTTCCAACAATGGTCTTAATCATAGCCAGTCTTTGAATAGTTTTTTAATGTGAGTGTTTCCTTCTCTCTTTTTACAAAGCTATTTCTCTTTCCTCTTCCATAAAACTTTCTCTTTCCTTTACCCTCACTTTCACTTTTATCATCTATCTTGTGTTTCTCTCTTGCCTCTAAGTGTGTGGCTTGAACACAAATTCATCTATGTTTGTGGGATTAAATGTGAGAATAGTCTGCCTAAGGTAAATGTGCAAACCCCCAACATACTTTAACAAAGTTTCTTGAGAATATAAATTAATACCCAAAATAAGAGCTCTTCTCCTAAACTCGGGAGTATAATCCTGCATACTGTTCCCTTTCAACTGTCTAAAATTTTTCCAATCCATAATTTTCTTTTTGCATGTAAGCTAAGGGATAGAATTTCCTTTTAATGGAAGCAATAAAACTTGACCAAGACATAGATATATTACCATAGTTTTTTATCTCTTCTTGAGTCCTTGCTTCCCACCATACAAGTGCAGATCCTTCCATCCTCAAAGAAGCCAATTGAATCTTTATGTCATCTTCATGAAGGTTTTGAATCCTACAACACACCTCCAATTGATGTATCCAATTATAAATCCTCTTTTCATTTATCTAACCATTATACATTCGAAGCTCAAATTTGACATCTAGTTTGAGTAAGGGTGTCTTTCCTTTTGTGGCTTTTGAGTGAGTGTGAGTGGTTTTTGTGGTGGAAGTGGAAGATGATGCTGATGGAGATGATGAGGATGATGAATATGGTGGAGATGGATGTGGATTTCCTCCACTACCCTTTTAACTCTTCCCTTCATCCTTCTTATCATCTGAAGTTCCTTCTCCATGTGGAGGCTTAGAACCTTCTCCTGCCATTCCAACAGTAAATGAATCAAACATAATTTTAACCATCCTCTTTATGTCATTGAAGTATCTCTTGCAATCATCATCTTCTGAATGACCTTCATGTTCTCCAACACTTGACATGATGGCTATGGATTCAAGCTCAACTTATTATGCTTGTACCTCTTCAATAAACTCAGCTTCTTGTGCAATTTGTACCTCTTCAATATTAGCTTATTGAGACAAAACTTGAGGTGCTTCAAGTGCAGATATGATTAGAAATTTGGGTGAATATGGTGCCCTTGTAGCTCTCCTTCTTCTTGTCCTAATATCAAGACTTTCCACCAACAATTTCCCTTCAGCTTTTTGCAACTTTAACCTTGTCAACATCAGAAATTTGCAACTATTAAACTTCCACAACACTCAAGCAACTATCAAGCAAACATACTTGCCTTTAAACCAAATATTTTCAACATTGCTTTGATACCCAATTGATCTGAATATGTATGTTATTTTTGTTTTTCTAATTACACGTTCATATTTATAAATTTATTTGTTGATCTTATGCTTGATGTACATGTTTCCTTGTTGCGTATCTGTGTCAAATAGGTAATATAACTAAGTTTTTATGAAATAATTCAAGGGAATAAAGTATGAAATTAAATTTTGAACAACATAAATATAAATAACAACAAACCATCACAGTTTATCCATCAACGCAGAGTTTTGATGAAGGATTTCACCCCTCCTGGGCTACATCTCCTTGGTCCAACTTCCATGGCTTGGTTCTCTATATCAGTTCAATAGTGAAAAAAATTTTGTTTACATGCATACAATGCTTGTGAAACATACTCCAATGAGTTTAGAATGTCGAAATATATTAGAAATGACTATCCATTCACTCCATTTAGCCTTCAGCTGATCTAGGCATGGCCTTCCTTCCTTGTGGCCCTAACCTTCAAAATTCTTCAAAGTGACAAAAAAACCTGTGGAATTTCTCCTCTACCTCTGCAACCTATTCCAATATGTTCATATTATGCCAATCTGCAAGGAATGACTCTTCCTGAACCAAAATTGGTCGAAAATTGCTCAAGATATTGCCTATTCAAATTTTCCCTAGATTCCTCCTCGAAATCTAGAGAGGACTCATGTTAACCCCGACAATCTGGTGGTTCCCGCCAAATTTGTTGGACCCTCCTAAAACTAATCCATCTTTATCGTTTAGTTAATTAATACTAATCCTAGATTAAAGGTGGATTAAATGCACACTAAGCACGTTTAGTTTGGGTGCTTGGTTAAGCTTGTGTGGTAAATTCATATGGGGAGGAGGGTTAGCCTGCGGGCTGGCCCCCTCCTTTCCACCATCAAAGTCTAAAATGCAAGTCAAATACAATTTCATTGGCCATAATTTGAGAATAATTTACATACCTATTTCAATGGCACAAAAAAATCCTCTTGAATTACATGAATGACAAATTTCTTTTAAATATGACATGGGCATCCATGGTTATCCTTTGATTGAGAAAACATCGGTTTGGGTATTTTATCATCCCCTAATTTTTAGAGAAGGAAGATGAAATAAATCAAAGTGGTGCAAATAATATTACTAAGATTCCTAAGATAATGAAATAAATCAATGAGGAAGATGACTAGGATGCCAAATTGGGTAGGAACTAGGTGGTAACATGTTGGAGAGGATATTAGGAAGAAGGTTGAAATGATGCATGTTAATGTTGGAAGCATGTTCAGTTTTGGTGTGGGAAATCATGGGTACCTAGGATTAACTCTTTTGAATCTACCTTTGCTCGGTAGATGAATGCAAATTCTAATAAAATTGAATGCAAAAAGTATGTGATGTCATGTTCCAAACTTGTGGTCCTTCGGAATAATGATTAATCACTATCATTTAAATAACTTAATTCATTCCAACAATAGTGGCAAAGTTTAATTGGCCAACTGAAACCAAACTATAAGAAGATTATAATTATGGCTAGACTTTGAAAGTTTGATGGTGTGCATCTAAATTTCACTACAATCATACGACGTAGCCAACTAAATCTTGCATTCACAAATATGTCTTTAATGATAATCCTCTTCTATAAATATATATTCTACATAGATCAAGGAGCACATTGATTTCGCAATAGGAGTAGATGAAACCACTCCATTAATTTATTTACCAACCAATTAGCTATTAGTTTGTCTTAACCATAAATGACCATTAATGAATTTAAGTGGAATTTTAAATAAGTTCATAAACTTATTTTTTGAGAAAATGTTAAAAATAATAATCATTTTTATTATATTAAAAAATTTATAATTTATTGTCAAAGTTAAACATTATATCTTCTCTAATTCAAAGACAAATTAATAATAGGGTGTGTGAATAACGTTCACTAGGTAATTGATGTAGCCTCACTCATGAAGGGAAACTAAGTGGTTCAATTTTGGGATATTGTTAAATAGTTTTCATGGGTAGTTGATGTGATGTAACTTCATTAATGAAGGCCAACTAAGTCGTTGGGTTTTGTGATATTTACAGATATAGAATATATTGTTAGATAATGTTCATGGGTAGTTGATGTAAATTCATTAATGAAGGTCAACTAAGTCGATGGGTTTTGTAATATTTACATATATAGAATCCATGTAATATGATTTCAAAAATCAATATTTTATTGGAACTCTACCCAGTAAGTGCTTAAGTATTGGGCTATCGTTAATATTAGGTAAATTTAATTTGATGAAAGAGCTAGAGTTGTTACCTTAATAATGGTGGTATTGGGAACATCTATTGGTGACTCGTAGTATTGAAATTGTGGTGTTATAAAATAAACTTAAAATAAATTAAATTAAATGATAAAATTTACCAACAACACACGAGATTTACCTCAAGGGGAAAACCATGAGAAAAATATTAACTAGCATTAATTCATTATCAAAATTAAATATGTTAAATATATTTGCTTCATATCAAGTATACATGAGTCATATTTCACCCATTTACTTCCCCCCCCCTCAATAATTTTTGTCATCCATGAGACAATACCATGGATAACTTCCTGTAGGTCATGGATAATACCATAGATAACTTCTCGTAGATCATGGATAGTAAATTAACTCCCATGGAGTCCACCACATAGTTCATGTGCCTTCATTAAGTGGTTAGGTTTTGAGATATTTATAGAGGTATTATTCTAAAGTTGTGCTCATTTAGAGAAAACAAGTATATCAAGAGTAAACACATCTCTGAATATGTCAACATATTAACTAAGGGGAGAGTTAGTTTTTCCACATTAGATAAGGGGAAAATTAGTGGGGAATTTGTGATCCAATATTATTGGAAGTTATTACTTATCATCAAATGGATTCAGAGCATCAACAAGTATGAAATTATTATTTTTAATTATGATCAAATAATTCTAAGGTAAATGCATCTAGTTGACTTTGATATTTTCATTATCTTTGATATTTTCACTATTTCTATATTGTTTAGATCCATTTTAACTTAGCTCTATCAAAATCCAAATAGGTTGAATCATCCCTAAAGAATGTCAGCCTATTAGTTAAGAGGAAAGTTTATGTTCATACACTTTGTTTAAACAATGACATGGTACATTATGTTAGCAAATTTGCACAAATACACAGTGGGGTTTGGGTAATCAAGTTGACACAAAATGGGTTATGGTCTTAACTACTTCTCGTTGTGAATTTTGTACACGACATTTGTTGCTAAATTCTCAAACCCCTGTATGTATTGGGGATAGGTAGATAGAATTCTTGTTAATGTGTCTAATTGGGAATAGATAAATAGAATGATGGTTAATGTTTTGTTAGAGATCATACCTAGCTCACTTTTTTTTTTTTAACAGGACAAACTCATCTCAAGCTCTTATGTGTTTTTTTTTGGCCAAACTCAGTCTGAAGCCCTTGCATGTTTTTTATTGGCCACGCTAAGTCTCAAGTTTCTGTATGTATTGAATGTTGGTTATTGTTTCCATTTTATGTCATAACTGCTTCACTTTTTTTAAACAGGCTCATACATGCCTCATGATTTTTTTTTTAAATGGGCCAAACTCATCTCAAGCCCTTATATATATATATATATATATTTGAAGTATCAATCCATTATGTGTTTTATTTTTTATTTTTATTTCAAACTCAGTCTCAAGCCCCTGTATCTCATTTTTTTAAAACATGCAAAATTGTCTCCTATATGTATTGGGTATAGGTAGATAGAATGTTTGTTAGTGTGTCAAGTTATATTTGAGCTCATAACGAATTTACCTACTCTACCACAAGGAGCCTACTTTGATAGACCCAAAAAAAAGTGAACCCATGTCTTATAGTGACTTCCATTTGCTCATAGTGCCCTATTGGTTGTGGTTCCTTTCTTGTGTTTTTTTATTTATTTATCTCTATTCTTATAATATAAATTTCTTTGGCATTTTTTTGTTTTCAATTCTTATAATATGAATATCCTGACCTATTATTTGTCGATGCCCTATTATGCCTCTACTTCCCTCTAACAATGGGTGAGTTAGTCGATTTAACCTTTGATCCTCAATAACTGCACAGGAACTTGCTCTGCCCCCTCGATAAGATACCAGGGAGCACATTATGAAAGCACAAAACTACAAGATAGTTGTATTTTTACCCACAACAACACACCCCACCCATTATGTCACCATGGAAGAGGGCCTACTTAATATTCCATAGCATTCCAGGCTATCATTTCTATATTTGTTGTTTTATTTGAATGTGGATTTAAAGTATAGTTGGCTCTATGTTAGACATTACATAAATCTTCCTTTTTTGTTTCACTCTGTAGAATATATAATTATGAAGTGATTTGGGCACATGCATTTTCTGTATGTAGATAGATTTATGGTAATTTTCTGATTTTTACACAAAACGTACATAGATGTATCATACATCTCAACGATGTATTGGATTTATCTAATATTAATAAATCTATCTAATATTAAAATAAATCCAACATTTTTTCCTCTAGAAAAAAAGAAAGGAAAAAAAAAATTCCCCCACCCCTCAAAAGGACAGATTATGTACCCTTCTTGAGCAAAGCCGTTAAATTTAGATAACCATGGTATGATCTATGCTTAATGCAGTTTACTTCAATATTTCTTATAGGCCCAATTCAGATTAGAAATCACATAAAAATGAAGGTAAAATGTTGATAGAACATAATAATAGATCAACAGAAGACAAGCCAAACAACATATCCGAATTTGTAATTCTTCTTGTCTAGAAAATATAGAGAGAAATGCTTGTTACAACAGTCAATAGGATGCCCTAGCCAGTAAAGAATTTTTCTGGTCAACCCAAATTTTCCAACATTCAATATCAACCTTCCTCAAGTGTCACACACACCTCAAAAGACAACCCCCAAAATAGTCAATTCAAGTCAACAAAATGATCCCTCATCCAGATTTATGGCATCCTTCTGACATCCAGATTTTTGGCATCGTATCCATTTCTGACATCCATATGTCAGGCATCACATCCATTTCTAGCATCCAGATTTCCATGTGGTAGAGAGAGAAGCCTCTAAAGGTTGTACGAACCAATTAGAAGAGGAATAATGTGTGTGATGAGATGATGATGAAATGAGCATCATCTCTCTCCTATTTATATCCATCAATGAGGGTGTGTGACACATCTATTGGGATTGTGAGCCTACATTACAATTTTGGACAACCTTGACAATTTGCACATGTGTGGAAAATAATTTCAAAATATAATTTTTTCTCATCCAAACAAGATGATATTTAGATCAATCTTGAACCTCTCTAAAATAGGAATCCAACTCATATGAGAAATGCAACATGGATTTTGTACATATTTTCCAAAAATTAACACTCCCTCTCAATTAGGGAGAACTCCATCTATCCACATTGTCATCTTGTCATCCAATACCATATTATACTATCATATATCATCATGCATTCCTACGTCATCCTGTTGTAACATGATTTGTTGGATATTCTTCGCACAACGATAATGAGTCACAAATACATCACACTCTGTTGACCCAAAGTCATCTTAGAGGTTAAAGCCTCAATCAAATTCAAGAGATTCACATACTAACTCTACGTTAGTTTACTGACCCGAATTCAGTTTAGAGGTAAGAACCTCATCCAGACTTGATCCTGGATCAAGTGGTTGGACACATCCCATCCTAGACATAGAGAGTATGTCAATCCCTAATGTTTCCATCGATCATGCTATCGGTCTCTATCCACATTTCCCACCTCATTGGCCAAATGAGAGGTATTTACCATGAGTTTGAAACTCCATGGGTAGGATGGATGTGGGGAATAGATCAAAGAGAGGGTGAACCAGCTCAATATCATAACGGTGGGGATGAAGCACACCAAAAAGGTTCAAAGAACCTAGCCCTGTGGTTTCTTATACCTCCAAGTAGCTATCCCCAAGCCCCCTGGAGCTCCCAGAGCTCATTTTCCAACTCAAGCGGGACCCTCAGAATAGGGTCTATCCACGATACCAAGCTTCTCACGAAAGGTTAATAATTTGACCTTCCACAGGGGCTTTGTGAGAATATCTTCAACCTTCTCATCAGTCCCAATGTGATCGAGCCTTATGACACCTTGTTGTACCATGTCCCAGACAAAGTGGTACCTAATATCAATATGCTTGGAACAGTCGTGGAACACGATATTCTCAAAAAGACGAATCCCACTTTGGTTATCGCAAAGGATAACGGTGGTATCCAACACATGCCCAAACAACTCACTAAAGAGCTTTCTCAACCAAATAGCTTCACAACATGCCATACTCGCTACAATGTATTTGGCATCAGCGGTGCTCAAAGTGACTTATTTTGCTTCTTTCTCATCCAACATATCAAAGCAGAAACCAAGGTGAAGCAGCATCCATATGTGCTCTTACAATCCACCACACTACTTTTCCAATCAACATCAGTAAATGCATGGAGACACATACTCCTGGTAGTGTATCTCATCCCATGAGTGATTGTGCCCCGAAGATATCTCAATAGATTCTTGGCACCTATCTAGTGAATGTGATGAGGGTCAACCATATATTGCAAAACATATGTACAGACGTGAGTTCACTAAGAACATCAAGGCCCCCACGAGTTTCTGATACTTGGTGGGATTTCCCAACTCGGGCCTAGTAGAGGTTCCACACAACTTCTTAAATTTGAGTTCCACTGGTGTCGACACGAACTTACAGTCCACCATCCGAAATCTCTCCAAAAACTTCACAACATATTTTCCTTGAGAAAGGAAAACCTCACCTGGATTTTGCCAGACTTCCAAGCCTAGGAAATATTCCATCAGTCCTAGGTCCTCCGTCTCGAACTCAAAAGCTATCTCACTCTTACATTGATGAATAAGAGGGTCAGCACCTATCAGGAAGAGATCGTCCACATATAGAACCAGAATGAGAGGCCTTTCTTTATTAACTTTAAAATAAACGTTTGGATCAACATCACTTCGAGTGCAACCCATATTCATCAAGTAGTTATAAATCCTCTGATACCAAGCCCTGGGGGGTTGCTTTAACCCATTGAAGTATTTATTCAACCTGCATACATGTGCGTCTCTATCTTAGACTTCAAACACCAGAGGTTTCTCCACATAAACCTCTTCCTTAATTGAACCATGTAAGAAAGAAGTCTTCACATCCATCTTATGGAGAATCCATCCTTGCATTGCAACAAGGGTGATAATCGATCAGATGGTGGTGTAACCGGTGCAAATATATCATCATAATATATGCCTTCCTTTTGAGAGAAGCCACGAGAAAAGAATATTTCCTTGTACTTTTCAGCACTTCCATCGGCTCCATGCTTGATCTTGTAGAGCCATTTCGAGGTGACAACAGTTTTGTCCTTCAGTCTTGGGATCACATCCCATACATCATTCTTCATGATAGATTTATATTCCTCATGCATATCATCCTTCCAAACTTTATGCTTGACGGATTCTTCAAATGATCTAGGCTCTGATTGTACAATAATGCTCATGGCTGCTAGGTATGCTTGGTACCTATTCGACTTCTTGCTTTCACAGAATGTTCCTCTCAGAGCAATGTGGCTCCCGGAATCTTGGAGAGTGTCCCTAAGCCATGAGGGTCTCATTTTATTTGCAGGAGGTGGATCAATAGGATCCATCGGACCTTCAACATCGAGCATTGGTACATAATTCAGTTCTTCCTGTTTTCATGCTTCTTCTTCTTCTTCTTCTTCTTCTTCTTCTTCTTCCTTTCAGCTAGGAAGATTCCTAACTTTCTTGAGGGAAAAATCTTCATCGAAGGTGACATCGTGGCATATCTCTACTTCTCTTTGACCAGGCACATAGATTCTATATTCCTTCGAGGTTTCACTATAATGCACAAAATTTCCCTTCTTCCTAGAAACATCTAGCTTGCTTCTCTTTTCTTTCGGTACATGAAAATAAATGGGACTTTGAAAAACTCTAAAGTGAGAAACATCAGATTTCTTACCAAATAAGACTTCTTTAGGATTTTTGGAGTCGAATGCAAAATGTGGCCGTCTATTTTGAATGTACACAACAGTGTTGGAAGCTTCCCCCCATAGAAACTTCGGAAGACCTTGGTCATAAAGCATGGCACGAGAAACTTCCACAATGGTTCTATTCTTCCTTTCATCAACACCATTTTTTTGGGAGTATACAAAGTGGTGGTATCCCTCTTAATGTCATCTTCCCTGCAATAGTCATTGAATTCATTTGACTCATACTCGGTTCCATTATTGGTCCTCAAAATTTTGAACTTCTTCCCTGTTTGATTTTCAACCAAGGCCTTGAAGGTACAAAACCACTTGAATGCTTCATCCCTCTTCTTCAAGAAGTATATCCAAGTCTTGTGGGATAAGTCAACTATAAAATTGATGTAATATAAAAATCCTTCCAAGGATGTTACGGGCATCATACCAAATAGATCATAATGTACCAATTGCAAAATATCATGTCTTCGCAACACTTGAGGGGAATGGTCCCATTTTGTGCTTTCCTTCGACACAACCCTAAAAAACACCTTCATGATCATATTTGAACTTGGGCATCACTGTCACCACCTTCCTTGCTTCGAGAAGGGGCTTGTAATGAAGGATTTCAAACCTCTAGTGCCATGCTCAGTTTGAAGAGTTGTGTCATATGTCATGGCCCCCAACGGAATTCCTCCAACCTGATAAAGCATATCAACTCTAAAACCAATAGTAAGAGCTTCATTGAAGATCTTCTTCCAAATGCGTACCTTTCCATCCATGAATTCCACCTTGAATACTTTTTCTTCCATTGTTGAAATGGACACAATATTCTTCTTCAAATCAGGTACGTACAACACATATTGCAAGTGGAGGACTTGAACTTGAGTTAGATTAAGGGTCACAATCCCTATCCCTTTCATGGGATAGGTGGCATTGTCTTCAAGGATAACCTCCAAATTAGTATCCTTCTCAATCAAATCAGAGAGGGCTTCTTTATATCCAGTGAGGTGCCTTGAAGCACCACTATTAATCAACTAGACATCTAGGGTATCGGGAGGAGAAGATATAAGAATATATTCATTTCTCATCAACAAAATTTGATTCATCATACCTGGAATTTCTTGACCTCCTGAAATTTTGGCCTTTACCACTTTGATCAGAGGGAGCCTTCCTCTTTCCTTTGAACCTATTGTTCCTTTGATTTCCATTCCCCCTAAAGTTGTTGTTTTTGTCATCATCTCTACGAGAGTTACTTCTATTGGGGCACTCTTTTGCATAGTGACCAAACTTGTTACAAGTGTAACATCTTCCTTTTATTCCTTTGGGACCCACTCTTCCATGGTTTTGATTTCTCGTACCACCATTTTTCCACTTCTTTGCATGAGTAGTAAAGGCAGTAGGGCCACCTCCATTCCCATTAGAGGGATGGTCTCTCTCCATCATCCTTGTCTCCTCTTCAGTGCATCTCATCAACAATCATCAACAATCAGATTATTATTAAGAATAGTAGTATTGAATACATACCAATCATGGGGGAGTCCTCCAAGAGAAATGATAATGAGCTCTTGATCAGTTATTTCCTCTCCAATAGCTAAGATATCATTCCTTATTTGTGTGAGCCTCGTAAAATAAGATTTGATGGATTATTCTTTTCCCTTCTTGATATTCTTCAACTTGTTCTTGAAGAAGAGAACTTGATTAGCATTGCTAGCCCTGAAAATGCTAACCTAATTATCATACATCTCTTTGGATGTGCCTAGCTTGGAGATATAAGCAACCAACTGCTTATGAATAGAATCTGTGATGATCAACTTCGCCTTGACTTCCCCTTTTCTATAATTATTCTTTGTGGCATCCAATGCATTTGATGGAGGCTCATTTATCTTCCCCTGCACTTAATCCATGACTTCTTAATCTTCCAATACCAAATCTAAATACATCTTCCAGGCGTGATAATTAGACTTATCAGTGAGCTTATCATCAGTCTTGAAACCCTTGTAGCTAGAGGAGGCCATTTGTCCTTAACAAGAAAACGTCTTTGGTGATTTCTTTTCACACTAGATTTGGCTTTGTAATCACTTTAGCTATGATACCATGTTAAATTTAGATAACCATGGTATTTTCTATTATTAATGCAGTTTAATTCAATATTTCTTATAGGCCCAATTCAGATTAGCAATCACATAACCATGAAATTAAAATGCTGATAGAACATAATAATATATCAATGGAAGACAAGTCAAATAATATATCATAATTTGTAATTCTTCTTCTCTAGCAAATATAGAGAGAAATTTTTTTTACAATAGTCAACAAAATTCCATAGCTAGAAAATAATTTTTCTAGTCAAACCAACTCTTCCAACATACAAGATCATCCTTTCTCAAGTGTCACACACACCTCAAAAGACAGCGCCTAAAACAATCAACGCAAGTCAACAAAAGGATCCCTCATCCAGTTTTCTAGCATCTATATTTCTAGCATCCTTCCGACATCCAAATTTCCAGCATCCATATTTTCGGCATCCATATTTCTAACATCCAGATCACCAACATCCATTTCCAGCATCTAGATTTACGGTTGTGCATCCATTTCTAGCATCCATATTTCCACATGGGAGGGAGAGAAATATCTAAAGGTTGTACGAACCAATTAGAAGAGGAATAATGTGTGTGATGAGATGATGATGAAATGAGCATCATCTCTCTCCTATTTCTATCCATCAATGACAGTGTGTGACACATCTATTGGGATTGTTAGCCTACATTACAATTCTGGCCGACCTTGAAAATTTTCACATGTGTGGAAAATAAATTCAAAATATAAGTTCTACTCATCCAAACAAGATGTTATTTAGATCAATCTTTCACCTCTCCGAAAGAGGAATCAAACTCATTTGAGCAATGCAACATGGATTTTGGACCTAGTTGCCCAAAATTAACAAAAGAACGTACATACCACAAACCTACCTTCTACCCTCACAGATGCCATAGAGGCGGAAATGGTCATGCCCCCTATTATTTCTAACAGGGGAGTTCTCCTCTTACTTGACTTACATCAGTCAATTTTGAATGAATGAAAGAAATGAAATTTTTGTTGTTTCACAATATATTTGGATAATAAACCCACTACGAAGGTTTATCTATTGCACATTATTAATTATAATTAGGGTTTTTTATTTCTAATTTTCAACGAGGATGAGGGTCGTAGTTATTTGAATAAAAAAATTGAAAATGAATTTTAAATTCCTTGATTTGTTTCCCGTACATTGGAAGAACAGGGGTTGGAGCTATTTTGTTTGAACATGGAGCAACCAAAACAACAATTTGAAGATAATTCGTGTAAATTTTTTTCTATAAATGGAATAGAATGCTTTCAATGTGGATCAAACATTTGTTCTTACGTCGAGTGTCGCTGAAGAGAAGTGTTTTTTCTTAGTGAATCGCATCACAGGGAGAGTAAATATTATGAGGAAGTAAATATTTCAATGGAGTTGGAATTCCCAATATGTCTCCACAGGATGAAGGTCTTCCAAACTTGAATATATTTCACAAATGAGTTTTTTAAAATGTGGAGTAGTTTACCGGATTTATTATTATGTGAATGAGTTGACGATTGAATTGAGCCCATAGTTCATAGCCTTCAATGAACCTCAAGTGATACAAGTTTCGAACGACACTAAAAGTGAAGAAGGACATGAACCCATTTCAAGTATTGTTAACTCAAGTACGGATAATGTTGTGAAACAACTGACAATCATTTCACACCCATGGGAAGTCTATGAGAGTGGCCATGCACATTTTATTCATGTCAGAGTAATAGATATCCCTCAATATAAATGTGTGCTCCTAAGCATCCTAGGAAATAATCTGGAATGACGACGTATTCTCCACAATGTGGAGGGGGAAACATAGGAGTTGAGATGAAACTTTTACATATGTAATAGGCTTATAGTGATAGATGATCCTTCGTGAGATGATAATAGTGAAAAGGATGGAAATGTGTCTAGCAATGATGCACCGATGGAGAGTTCCATTGATGAATCTGAATTGCATGAAGTTGATGACTGATCCAGGTGGATATTAGTGGCCAGCCACCTATTCCACTTGGGGCCCCACCATTGTATCTTTCATTTTTTTAGTTTCGGCACAACTTACTATTTTTAGTAATTTTTTGGGTCCTGAACTTCCGAAGCCATTTTGAGGCCCTAAACGACATTTTTTGGGAAAACCGGGAGAAACATGAGTCCATGGAATGATGTTTCTCACAACAAAAGTTGTAGTCCTGGGATATATCTTTCTAACAAGGTATGGTGCACGTCAAACGAAGATCGTATGCCAAAGTTATGTCCCCGGGAAGCTGAAACACCAATTTACCCAAACGGGGCCCATAGTTTTAGGGCTTCATCTCCTAGGGTTATGGTTTTGGATGTTTAGGGTTTTCCATTGTTTCTAAATAATAAATAGGCCCTCGAGCCTCATTGTAACATAGTTCATAAGCCTGTAGCCACCACATCTATTCTCAGAGATAAGCTACCACCGCCCTAGCTAGTTTATTTCCATTCTATCTGTAAGCAAATTTCGGTTCTTTGATATTAATGAAATGAAGTGTTATTTAAGTTGCATATTTGTATTTATGGTTATATGTGTATTCTGTTTCGTTCCAGCATAAATCTAGATCAGTGGTATCATATCGGTCTGCTTTTCTCGATCCTTCTTTGCATGTCCCCAACGAGGTTGGGGTATAAGGAGTTAGGGCTTGATCTGGTTGAATATTTTCAATATCAGCCTCACAAAACCTGACGTCTGCCCATGGGGGATGAAAAGAAAGATGAGGGAGTAGGAGATCCTATCAAAATATTTCTCAAGGAGGCCCTCGAAAAACAAAGGAACGCGATGATGGATAACTTTTCCCAGATCCTTCAACGACTGCCCACCGGCGGCGCATCTACATCCAGCAGCCACTCTGGAGGTGCGACTCCCTTTAAGGTACAAGTAAACTTTTATGTTCCCATATTTGAGGGTAAAATAGATGTAGATGCCATATATAGATGGTTGAATATATTAGAAGGATACTTCTCGGTTCATGACTTTTCCGACTGAGAGAAGATTATTTTTTCACTCCTCAAAGCTACCCCCCATGTCAAGCACTGGTGGGAAACCTACTGTGAGAAAAAGGATGAGACAAAACCCTCTTTGTTCTCAGTCGTACCCACTTGGAATTCTTTTTGAGATGCCATCAAGGAAAAATATTATCCCGTGGGGAGCTATGAGGACAAGAACATATAATGGACCATGTTGCAATAACAAAGGGATCAAGATGTGCATGAGCTGACGAATCTGTTCCATACCCTGCACACAAATTTTGGTATCAAAGATTTGGAGAAAAATTTGGTGCTAAAGTATCGCAGTTTTCTGCATAGATACATTTAGGAGAAAATGGAGTTCCTTGACATCTCCTCGCTTGGTATGACATACCGGTATGCTGCCAAGATTGAGCAGAAATTAAAATAGAAGAAGCGAGACATTGGGTCTGCGAATAAAAATCAAGGGAAAGGTGCCCCAAAACCGCAAAAAAAAGAACAAATCCAAGGCATGGTGGCCCAAGACAGCCTACCAAAGCTGCAAGCAAAGAAAAACACCGTCAAGCCAAAGAAGGACACGGGAAAGTGGTGTGAGTTCCATAAGAGCTCCACTCACAACACAAATGAGAGTCGGGCCAAGCAGTTGCAGGTGGTCGAGATGTGGGCTTCTGAATCAGATGCATGCTCCGACTTTGAATCAGAACTTGAGAAGGAGAATGAGAAAAGGAAACATATTATTGATGTGGAGCCCAATGCCATCATTTCCACTACGAAGATCCAAAAGGAGGAACCAGAAGATCCATAGGAGGAGGAGCGTCTCTTCCACTCCCAGATGTGGGTAAAGGGTTTCCCACAACAATTCATTATCGAAAATAGGAGCCAAAAGAACCTCATTTCAGCAGACGACGTGAAGCGGTTGGACTTGCCGACCACAGCACACCCACAACCATACACCATCGGGTGGCTTCACCAAGGATGAGATCTCCACGTTAGCCAGTAGTGTCACCTTCCCTACACAATCAAGCCATTCATGGATGTGGTATTATGTGACATTGCTCCTCTTGATGTTTGTGATGTATTATTAGGCCAACCATACTTGTGGAAGAGACATACTATGTATGAGTCCTGACCTCGCGTTGTTATTGTTACTTTGGGAAATAAGTTGTACAAGATACCAGAGGTACCACCTCCTACCACTATCTCTTTGGTTACTACAAAACAATGCAGTAATCTCATTTCCAAAACCAGGAAATTATTTTTCCTGATGATCTTCCCCCAGGGCAAGAAGAAGACTATGACCATGACCTGTAGATAGGGCTCCTCTGCACAACAACAAAAAATGGACAAGGTTGTGGAGGAGTATGGGGACATATTCACCTCACCCACAAGGGTGCCTCTACACTATCAGGTCAAACACCCCATTCATCTAACCCCATGTGCGCCGCTACCCAATGGACCGATCTATCGGTGCTTTATTCTGGAGAACGAGGAAATCAAGAGGCAGATTCAGGAGCTGCTGCATAAAGGTCACATCTGGCAAAGTTCATCACCCTGTGGGAGCTCGATCGTGTTGGTACAGATGAAGGATGGGACTTGGAGACTTTATATTGACTATCGGGCATTGAACAATATCATTGTTCGGAATAGGTACCTGATCCCATAGATTAATGACCTTCTGGACCAACTCAAAGGAGCAAAATATTTCAACAAGATCGACTTAAAGTCTGGGTATCACCAGGTACCAATCGAACCCTCCAATGTGTGGAATACTGCCTTCAAAGCCAAGGAGGGCCTTCTTGAATGGTTGGTCATGCCTTTTAGGTTGACGAATGCTCCCGCAACCTTCATGACGTTGATGGATGACATCTTGTGGCCATTCACCAACTCACTTGTAGTGGTGTACTTGGATGACATTATGATATTTAGCCAAGCTTGGGAAGGGCACCTCCACCACATCCAACAAGTCCTCCAGACACTGCGGCAACACAATTTGTGTGCCAATTTGGAGAAGTGCATTTTTCGCATGACCTAGGTTCAACATCTGGGATACATTATTGATGAAATGGGGGTGCTTGTGGATCCAACCAAGATCCAATACATTCAAGATTGGCCAACCCTAACCACTCTAACAGATCTTCACAGCTTTCTGGGCCTTGCTAATTTCTACCGCAAGTTCATGTTGGGATTCTCTCATATCACTTGGCCCTTGAGTCAAGTCACCAAGGGAGGAGCGAAAGCAAAGTTCTTTTGGTTGGAATCTCAACAAAAGACGTTCATAGAATTGAAACATCGCCTCTATTCTTCCCCAGTGCTCACATTACCAGACTTGCAACAGCCATTTAAGATCAAGAAAGATGCCTCTGACTAACCTATTGGGGAATTTCTTACTCACCAGGGGCATCCAGTGGAATATCACAGTGAGACATTGTCCGACACTGTCCACAAGTATCCCACTTATGACAAAGAAATGTATTCCATTGTGCAGGATTGTCGACAATGGAAGGATTACATTTTGGGGAAGGAAACAATCATCCACACAGACCACCGATCCCTGCAATTCATACATACACAAGGGAAGTTGTAGAATGATCGCCATCAGAAGTGGTCCACATATCTGCAATAGACTCATTTGAACATCAAGTACAAGAAGGGTAGCACAAATAATGTTGCAAACTACCTCAGTCAACCACCGATCGTGGTGCTAACCACCGTTCTCAACTCTTATGGGCACGAGACTTCTGATTGGCCACTTCTCTACAAGAGCGATCTAGAATTCAGCCACACATATAAGGCACTCTTGGGGGGTACGCAAGTTCCAAATTTTCACCTCCAAGATGCATTTTTATGTCACCTGGGACACCTTTGTGTTCCTTCAAGTGAGCATGCCAAGATGATATGGGAAGCATACTACAGTCAAGTTTCTCAGCATTTCACGATCACGAAAATAGTGGCAATACTATAGAAGTATTTCCGAACCTTCAACAGGATGTTGGGAAGTACATCATATCATGCACTTCTTGCGCCATTTCCAAACCGACCATCAAGAAGAAAGGCCTCTATACTCTACTACCTACGCCTAGTCAACCTTGGGAGTCCATCTCCATGGATTACATGTCGGGCCTTCCTTATAATAAGCATGGAAACGACTACGTTTTTGTGGTCGTCGACAGATTCTTGAAGATGGCCATTATGGCGGCTTGCAAGAAGAATATCATAGCAAAAGCAACTGCTAAAATTTTCTTTAAAAAAGTGTGGGTGCACTTTGGGATCCCACAATCTATCATATCAGATTGGGACAGTAGGTTCCTCAGCAAATTTTGGTCCAACCTTTGGTCAATGTTGGACACCAATCTCACCATGTCCATAGCTTTCCATCCCCAAACTGGTGGCCTAAGAGAGGTCGTCAACAGGATGATTTTACACATTCTGCTTATGTACAATTCAAATCATCCACACACATGGGATGAGAGCCTCCCCTATGTACAACACAATTATAACTAGGCTCTCCATAGCTCAACTGGACACAACCCCTTTCAGGTGGGCTTGGGATTCCAACCACTATGTCCCATTAACGTAGCCAGGCCATTTGCGGCTACTCGGGCCGATTCGGCTCATGTCTAGTTTGAAGTTGACAAAGTGAACAACTTCATCGAGCACATTCAGCACATCTGCCAATAGGTTCATGACATATTCGACAGAGCCAATGCTAATTACAAGCAACGACATGATCAACATCGAGTGCCACACAACTTCCAGGTGGGAAACAAAGTGTGGCTACATTTGCAGAAGGAGTGCCTCACTGGAACCCACCGCAAGTTTTGCCTACTCTGTTATGGGTCGTACACCATCACCAAGTCGATAGGGAACAATTCATTCCAGCTCAATATTCCACCATTCCTTGGTCTGCACCCAATAGTCAGTGTGGACTGCCTTTGTCCCTACTTCCCACCTCTACTAGACACTTCTCACATTGCAGAACAACTCACACCAATAGAGTTAAAACTAGAATGCATGGAACAAGCTACCATAGATTTTATCGTGGACATGAAAATCAAGAACACTTGCCAAAAAAATATCCAACTGTATCGGGTTGTCAAAGTTGTCCAACTCCTGCACCAAGGCAAGTGGTTCACTAGGGAACAAGTTTAGCAGAATTTTCCTTATCTCATGGAGGGAACTCAACGCAATGGGGACCATTGCTTCCTAAGGGGGGAGGAATAATCTAGGTGGATATTGGTGGCCACCCACCTATTCCACTTGGGGCCCCACCATTGTCTCTTTCAGTTTTTCAGTTTCGGTAGAACTTACTATTTTTAGCATTTTTTTCTGGTCCAGAACTTCCGAAGCCATTTTGAGGCCCAAAACAATTTTTTTTTGGTAAACCGGGAGAAACATGGGTCTGTGGATCGATTTTTCTCACATTAAAAGTTGTAGTGCTTGGATAGATATTTATAATGAAGTATGGTGCACGTAAAATGAAGATTGTATGCTAAAGTTACGTCCCTGGGAAGTTGAAACACTAATTTACCCAAACGGGGCCCATAGTTTTGGCGCTTCATCCCCTAGGGTTAGGGTTTTGGATGTTTAAGGTTTTCCATTGTTTCTAAATAATAAATAAGCTCTCGAGCCTCATTGTAACATAGTTTAGAGGCCTATAGCCACCACATCTCTTCTTAGAGATAAGCTACCAGTGCCCTAGCTAGTTTATTTCCATTGTCTGTAAGCAAATTTCAGTTCTTTGATATTAATGAAATGAAGTGTTATTTCCATTGCAACTTTGTATTTATGGTTATATCTGTATTCTGTTGCATTCCTACATAAATCTGGATCAATGATAGTCAAGAGGGAATGCTATATTCATTTTATGAAGAAGAATATGAGTGGATTAATGAAATAATGAGGGAATATGGGTTGATTAATGAATTTGAAGATGGGAATTAACACACCGTTCATGCACCTCAGTCAGTAATAGAGAACTTTTCTACACAGATAATCTGCGTTGATCAAGTTAATAGTGAAAATGAAATTTGTAGCAAAAGTACAGACATGATGCCTGTTGGTGAACCCGCCAAACAACTACCATATAACCATCTACATCATATCCATTGCATCATTGAATGGCTTAATCGCAGAAATAACTAACCGTTGTGCCGTTATGAGCTGCCCACAGATGAGCTAGAAACCTAGGGTTGAAATATACACGAATTTATGATGGAAGAATACCCCACAAATTTTTATTTATGGAAAAAATTTATGCAACTTCCGATTGATGTAAGTCAGTCATTTAATCATTTTCATCATGATATTTTCATCATCATGGTATTCTATATTGATGAGAGTATAATTTTTGTATGGCTCTCAAATACATGTATGGTTTTTTGTTCTTTTAAATCGTTGGAGTTTTTCAATTATGTGTTTTCAATCGTTGCTTTTTTCATTAGACTGCATTTTTGAAATGTTAATATATATATTTTTATATTGATAATGATGTTGATGATTAACTTACACTAAGACCAATGTGTATATTAGACCTTAAGAGAAGAAAAAGAGTCTAATTGTGATTCTTCAAAATCTTGTTTCTCTGATCAAGGAGAAGGGACAGAAGCACTCCAAGTGTAGAAATTATACAACAAGCATGTATATCTTGGATTCAATCTGATCTAACAATGTACTAAAGTTAAATATTGAATCACTTCTACAAATAAATTGTGGAATTAAAAACACAATCACCAATCACATGAAGCAAAGAATAATCAATCAAGCCACAACACAGACAATTTCCCGGGGAAAGCTTGCTCCTCAAAAACCCCACTATCTTCTATTGTATATTCAGCATGGATAAATGAAACAAATACAATGTATTCTCTTCTCACAAAATTCTCCAACACTCAATTATCTGTCTCACACCATCCTCATAGAAAACTGACCAATACTGAGTCAATTTCCAGCCTCCTGATAGCTTGCCTTGCTCACACAATCAATGAGGAATGCAATTTTTGTAGAATAGGAACTATGGCCTACTTTGACTGCAAAAGGATCATGGGCAATCCAATGGGTGTGTGGTTACATGGGTGCAACCCAATAATGTTAAAACTGATAGTTAACATCCCTTTCACCTTAGTCTCAAATCGGTCTCCAATGGAACTGGCATGCATGCAGCTAATAATAGTAAATCCTTAGTTGCATGTGATATCACTGATTATGAATTAAATAATATTTAACTCACTTGATCTTACATTAGTGTATAAAATAGTTACAAATAGCACAACTGATTTTAACTCACCTAGACTGAGTTAATTGATTATAACATGCATTAACTACTGCATCACTACACTTTGAACTCTGTTACAACTAGAATTACTCTGCATGCCCTACTAACTACCCTCAACTTGAAATTCATGAGCTAATCGAGTTTATCACACTTAGTTAACTATACAAGTATTTTTGAGATAAGATTACATTTTATTGTCCATTTTAATTAAGGGATAATTAAAATAGACATGCATCAAATTTAGCCCAGACCTAGTGTAGGTGCTTCTTGGACCTCTTGGTCCCACACCCAGTGTAGGTGCTTCTTGGACCTCTTGGTCCCACACCCAGTGTGAGTGCTACATGGACCTCCTGGTCCCACACTAGTGTAGGTGCTTCTTGGACCTCTTGGTCCCAGACTAGTGCAATTTCTTGTTTAACTTTAATGCTCCCTCTCAACAAGGAAGGGATTATCCTTCACCCTGATCCTGTCTCTATGGTATTTTAATTTTATCTAGGTGAGAACCTTCGTCGGAATATCTACATCATGATCCTCCATGGGAATGTACTAAAGTAACATTATGTGCCTCTGCACACAATCTCTAAGATGGTGATACTAGATATCAATGTGCTCGGACCTATCATGAAACACAAGATTAACTGAGAGTTTAATGCAACTATGGTTATCACAATCTATCAATGTCGGATCCATTTGAGAACCAAACAAACCAAGCAAGATCTTTCTCATCCAGATGGCCTCACATGTAGCTTGACTTGCTACCATGTACTCTACCTCGGCTAAACTGAGTGCCACTGATTGCTACTTCCTGTTGTACCAAGAAACTGATGTCGATTCAATGCTAAATATCCTTCCTAGTGTGCTCTTTTTGTTTGATGGACTACCTGCCCGATCTGCATCTGTGAAGCCATGTAGCTTCACTCCATCTGTCTTTCTGTACCATAAAACATACTCTGATGTGCCTTTTAGATACCTCAAGACATGTTTCCCCACCTTCCAAAAGGTATTGGTAGGCTTAACCATAGTTTGACTCAAATAGTTAACTACGTACAAAATGTATGGTCTCGTGTTCACCAAATATATTAGTGAACCCACTAACTTCCTGTAGACAGTAGCATCCACTACTTCTCTAGAAGTAGCATCCTCTTTCATCGAATTTCCTGGAAGAAGAGTCTCCATGGGTTTACAGCTTGGTATGTTAAACTTACCTAGTATCTCTTTGGCATACTTGCCTTCAGAAACAAAAAGTTCACCATCCCGCTACCATATTTCCAGACCAAGGAAATAATGAAGGAGTCCCATGTCCTTCATTTTGAATTGTCTTGCAAGGTCCTCTTTGCAAGAAAGTATCAGATCCTCATCACCTGTCAAGATTAGCTCATCTACATAAAGTATAATAATCAAAAGCTTACCATAAACCACAATCTAGGACAGGTTTGCATCATCTTCACTTTTGGTGAAGCCCAACCCAGTAAAGTAATGGTCAATCCGAGTGTACCAAGCACGAGGTGCTTGCTTCAGCCCATACAATGCTCTTTTGAGTCAGCACACATGCGACTCACTGTCAAATATTTTCAATCCTTCGAGCTGCTCTATGTACACTTCCTCCTCAATAACTCCATTGAGGAACACAATTTTCACATCCATCTGATGAATGTGCCACCCCATCTGCACTAAGAGTGCAAGGATAGATCTAATGGAAGAATACCTTGCGACTGGTCCAAAGGTTTCTTCATAGTGAATCCCCTGAATCTCTGAGAATCCTCTGGCCACAAATCTAGCCTTGTACTTCTCCACACTCCCATCAACATCATTTTTTACCTTGTAGATCCATCTAGATCCAACCACTGATTTGTCAACTGGTCTTGGGACTATCTCCCATGCATTATTCTTGATAATGGAGGTGTACTTCTCTACCATAACATCAATGCAAGTTGGTTGCTACACTGTTTCCTCAAAGGAAGATGGTTCAGTCACAATACATTTTCTCACAAGATCCATGTATCCAGTAAACCTGTCAGGAGACTCTCTGTATGCGCAATGAAGTAGGGGCTCCTACATTCTCTGTTGCATCAAGTCTCAATCTATCAGCTTTTTTGGTGCACCTTCTGCCATTTTTGATGGATGGATCTGCATGAGTGTCTACCTCCACTCCATGATCCTCCGCATGTGGTCGATCCACATATTGAGGTTCATTCTTAGGAACCAATAGTTTCTCATCCGCATGCAAATCCAGCTTCCTCTCAAGGGACAACCGCATTGCTTTCTCCTCATCAAATTTTATATCTCGTCGCACAACATTCATTCTGATGTTTGGAAAATACACTCGATAATTATGTGGCATTTTAGTGTACCCCAAAAAAATTCCAACCTCAGTTGTTGGTTCTAGCTTCTTCTTGGTGTCTTTGGTCACATGCACATAAACAGATGAGCCAAAAATCTTAAAATGTGAAACATCTGGTTTCTTGCCAGTAAAATCCTCTTTAGGTGTACTCATGCCAAGTATCCTATGAGGACAACAGTTTTGCACATGTAACATTGTGTTGCATGCCTCTGCCCATAGATGCAATGGTAGGCCTTGGTCAGGCAACATCGCTTGTGTTGCACCCACAATCGTTTTGTTCTTTCTTTCAACAACCCGATTCTACTATGGGTTATGAGGTGCTATCAGTTCTCTTCGAATTCTTTCTTTTCTGCAAATGTCCTTTAACTCGTTAGAGAGGTACTCGCCACCATTATCGCTCCTAAGAGCCTTCACTTTCTTCCCCCACTCTTTCTCCATCAGTGCTTTAAACTCAAGAAAATTTGAGAATGTCTGGTATTTCTTCTATATGAAGAAGATCCAACACTTACGAGAAAAGTCATCAACAACTATCACATAGTACTTATTTTTTGTTGTCGAAGCAATAGAGAATGGTCCACACACATCTATATGAACTCTCTCAAGGATCCCCAAAGCTCGGTTCTCCTTCTCATGAAAGGATTCCTTTTCATACTTCCCCATGGTGAAACCCTTGCATGTATCTAACTGAGCAAGTGTTGCCATTGGAATTCCTGTAGAAATATGCTACATGAATTTCAAGGCTCCATGGTGCAGATAGCCCAATATTTTGTGCCATAGCTTACCCTCATCATGGCTCACCACTTTGTCTGCCTTGCCCATCATTGCAGTGTAACCATATGCATCTAGTTTATAGAGATTCTTAACTCAAATCCCTATCTTCTTGGCTTGTCCTATTGTTTTGTGTCGTAGGAAGGCTTTACCTTCACTGAAAACAACATCATAGCCTCTATCCTCCAACATTGCAACTGAGACTAAATTTTTATTTAGGCCTCATACGTGCATTACATATTTTAATTGAAATGGTTTACCTAAATGTCTCTGAAAGGTAATAGTACCAATCCCGGTAGCACTGTACCATCCATCATCCCCCATTTCGATATGCATCTGGAGGTCCTTCTCCTCCAAGCTACTGAAAAGCTCCTTGTCTCCCATCATGTGAAAGGAAGAACCACTATCCAAATACCACACCGAACCCATTGCACTTGACACCATGCATGCAATGAGCAAGAAGTCAAGCTCAAATTGCGAGGCCAAAGCCCCTCCAGCTGTAGATCCAACAACCTTCGTATTCTTCTTCTTTTGTGGACAGTTTGTGGCATAATGCCCATGCTCATGATAGTGAAAAAGCTTCACCTTGGACATGTCTTGCTTCTTGCCATTTTTGGACTCGGATTTGAAATGGAATTTCTTCCCCTTCCCCTTCTCCGCCTTGGCAGCCAAAGCACAATACTCTTCATCCTTATGGTTAGATGAGGATCCATCTTTGGTATTCCTTCTAAACTCCTCCTGCACCAAATCCGACCATAATCGCTCCCAATCTGGCAATTTTTCCCTTCCATTGACAGAGTCTTCATAACTATGCCAACTCTTGGGAAGTCCTAGGAGAGCTAGGCTCACGAAATCATCATTCGTAAATATTATTCCAATGCTTCCTAGCTCATCTCGACATTGGACAAAATTTGTTATATATTTTGGAATGGTGTCGCCCTTTTCCATCTTGATCTTCCTGAGTTTATCTTTGAGCGCCAATTTCCTATCGTCGTTGTTACTCTCAGATCCGTCAAAGTCTTCCACATTGCATATGGTGTGTCTTTCCCATGGAGGCTTAAGACAATGTGGTCTCGTACTCCCTCCAATAGGATCCTCCTTGCCTTTGCCACTTTCTTTTTCCAGCCATCAAGATTTGCAACATTTGTCACAATGGGTTTAGGAATGTCGTTGTCGATGAATTCCTTCAATCCATTGTCTTTGAGTATTGCCTCCATCCTTTCTTTCCAAGCAATATAGTTAGAGTTTCCCTTGAGTTCATACTCCAACCTCAAGCCATTGAAAGCCATTTCCATCTTGAATCAACCATAGCACCAAGAAAGTCTTTTTTCAAATTCAAATTCTATCCAGTCACAAACTCAGCTCCTCCTTCACAATTGTGATTTCCTGTGCTCTGATACCATGTATAAATTATACAAAAAGCATGTATATCTTGGATTAAATCCGATCTAACAATGTACTAAAGTTAAATACTGAATCACTTTTACAAATCAATTGCGGAATTAAAAACACAATCTCCAATCACATGAAGAAAAGAAGAATCAATCAAGCCACAACACAGATAATTTCCCGGGGAAAGCTTGCTGATCAAAAACCCCCACTATCTTATATTATATATTTAGTATGGATACATGAAAAAATACAATGTCTTCTCTTCTCACAAGAGTCTCCAACACTCAACTATATGTCTCACACAGTCCTCACAGAAAACTGACCAATACTTAGTCAATTTCTAGCCTCTTGATAGCCTGCCTCACTCATGTAATCAATGAGGAATGCAATCCCTATAGAAAAGGAATTGTGGCCTACTTTGACTGCACAAGGATCATGGGAAATCCAATGGGTGTGTGGTTTCATGGGTGCAACCCAATAATGTTACAACTGATAGTTAACATCCCTTTCACCTTAGTCTCAAATGGGTCTCCATTGGAACTCACATGCATGCAGCTAATAATAGTAAATCCTCAGTTGCATGTGAGATCACTAATTGTGAATTAAATAATATTTAATTCACTTGATCTTCCACTAGTGTATCAAACATTTACAACTAGCACAACTGAGTTTAACTCGCCTATACTAAGTTAGCTTATTACAACATGCATTAACTAACGCACCACTTCACTTCGAACTCTGTTACAACTAGAATTACTCTGCATGCCCTACTAGCTACCCTCAACTCGAAATTCATGAGCTAACTGTGTTTATCACACTCAGTTAACTATTACAAGTATTTTTGAGATAATATTACATTTTAGTGTCCATTTTAATTAAGGGATAATTAAAATTGACATGCACCAAATTTAGCCCACGCCGAGTGTAGGTCTTGCTTGGACCTCTTGGTCCCACACTAGTGCAATTTCTTGTTGAAATTCAACACCAAGATAGCTATAGTTGGACTGGCTTAATAATTTAAGAACAATGGAGGTGTGGCTGATGATAGGGAATTGAGAGTGGATATGAGTAAGATCCTGATATTCTAAAAATAAGTTTTTTTCATCTTCCACAATATTAGTATCACAAATATGATAGATTCTATCGAATCAGGGAGTTTTGGCAGTAGACCAATGCCCGGTTTCACTTCAAATCTCATGAGAATTAGTTCTTATCTCGATGTTCATTTTATTCTTAGTGCTGGTCAACGCATAGAGATAATAATGATTATCAAGGGTGGGCGTTGATCGCCTCCTTATAGTAACTTAGCTTCCTTTTACCCTCCAACTCCTTATCATCCCACAACTTGTCCCTAAAATTGGAGGTAATAGTATCTTTTGACAGTATCCTTGCTTCCCATGATGATCTCCTCTTTAATCCCCCAATGGTTGACCCAAGACTGGGCATACTTATGCCACTTGTGCTTGAGGTTGATTTAAATATATTAATTTAAATCAATTTGATGTTTATTGTTGCATTAGTTTTAGATAATTTTATTGTTATTGATTTTTATGTTAGTAAATATGTGTAAATTTTATCTTGGATTTTTTTTTAAATGCTAAATATAAATAAATGTAACTTTAACTTTTTCATAATTATTTGAAAATTTTAAAATTTATATAATATTTATATTTTTTTGGGCAAGCTACTGAATCCTGTAACTGGGAAAACCTGAATCTTAGAAAACCAGACCAGTTGCAGAAGAAAATATTTTTACTCCCAAAGACACAGTAATAAACTATTAAACTATTAGTAGTATTATTAAATTGGTTATAGACCTGATAACTAGGGCTAAATATAACTATAAAAAGAGAAGAAAGACTTACATAGAAATGAATCATAATATATTTATCCTGTTGCCAACCAAAAGAAAAACGATATACAAAAATTATAAGAAAAAGATCATCATATAGTTATCCTACTGCCAATACTGCCAACCAGAAGCAAAAACATGGATAAAAAACATCATAACAACTAACAAGAAGTGGACACCTCAATTGGAGCTCTTGAACTAGAGAGAATATCACATCCCTAGACAACCTACAATCTCTTACATCTAGATACAACCTGATCATGAGAATATTTATTCAATTTTATAAATATATATTAATCAAATAAAAAATCAATTATTTTAAATATGTATATTTATTCAGCTAAGAAATTAAAATAAAAACAATATATTACAAAAATTAAATTTAAAATTATTAAACAAAAGCATATTTAAATTATGTTTATAAAAGTAGTTGCTTTGACTTTGAATATCTTTTCCATGATCACTGATCTTGACTCTCCACCTCATTTGCTAACCGTCTCTAAGGAATTTATTGATTTTTCCTTCCCCTTGGATTATTTCTCTTACTAGAGGAGCCTATAGGGGTTGGGTTGCTCTACATCTATCTCAAAACCTTTCCTACATGCTGAAAACCTGTTTGGGACAAGGCATAAACAATTTTGTTGAGCTTATAATTTTGAAGCTAGTTATGTTGTTTTCTATTGAAAATGAAATTCAACATATTCAAATATTTGGGGATTCAAAATTTGTTATAAATTGGTTTAATGGAATTTCTAGATGCCACATGCACACTCTAAATGAAATTTTGAAGGATATCAATCTCTTAAAGAAATGTTTAGATGAATTATGTTCACCACATCTATAGGGAAAGAAATGGAGTTTTGGTTTCTTTGTTTAATGACGATGCTTCACAGGATCTGGGCTCATGGCACATCATGAAACAAAAATTAAAAACAACAAGGATTCTACCACATTACCTTCATAGAGGGTTATCCTTCATCACTCTTTAGCTATATTTTTTGTAACTTACACTCACTATCTATCTATGCTAAATGCTCAACATGGATATTACTGGTTATTTTTTTAGGACAACTACTATGGTTTTAGCTATATATTTATTTGGATACATTTTGGATATGTATATATCAGAAAAAATAGTCCAAAGTTATATAGTATTTTTGGTACAACCATATGTTGTTGGGCTTTCTTGAGTACTACACATACACATTCATAATGTAATTTTCAAATCTAACGAAAGTCCATATTTTTTCCTAAAAAAAACTCAATAAACATATAAAATAAAATATTTTAAAATAAAAAGTTTCATTTTAAAGAAAGAAAATTTTCTTTCACTTTCCTACTCTTTTTCCTAATCATATGTGTTGAGAGATAAAAATTTTCCCAAAAAAAAAGATCCTCCTCGAGTTTCAATTCACAAGGGCATAAGGTTTTCCCCCAAAAAAAAGATCATGCTCAAGTTTCGATTCACATGCACATAGGGTTTTAATACCTACACATAGAAACCCACAGATATGAAGGTCTAAATATTAGAATTTTAATCATCTTTGGTGGGACAATTGAGTTTTGTCAGGAAAAAGATAATTGGTGGTGTTGAAAAACAGGCTAGTAACATTTGACCTATGTTATTATTAGTGGTGATATTGGAGTTCGTTGACTAACTTTTGTATGTGTAAGTCACACGACCAAAAAGTTTCAATATTATCAATGATGAAATTAAAATATATTAAAAGAGAGATTAAATAAGAAAAAAACACACAATCCCATTTATTATGTTGAAAATAGTACCAAATCTAAGCATCTAGAAGTGAAACTTCTCTGTCCTCCATTTTAATTCATGCAATTCTCTCCTCCATTTTAATTCATACAATTTTAAGAAAGTTGAAATCCAGAGGAGAGATTCATTGGTGCACATGGGAATTGATTCTCTGACACCATTCATCTTTGATTTTTTAAGATCATTGTTTTTTGAGTAAATGAGGAAAAAATATCATTATCTTTGCAGCAAATAATAAAAAAGTTAATCAGCTAGTGCCTAGAGTAGACCTCCCCACCTAACCATTAAACCAAACCTTAGGGACTAGTCAATTGAACCTTACGTGATACATTTCTCTGTGTCAATGAATCCTTTTGTTAATACTTAGAATGTAATAATGATAAATCACAATCCATTTTTTCTAATTGTTGTTGCTATACCATTGACTGGACTTGGTATAGAGTTTCATATTTTCTTGCTTCACTTGCTATCATTTTACCTCATTCATGCCTCATACTTATAGTTGTTACAACATCTTGGGAGAAGCATTTTGGATGTTTGTTTCTTTATTCAATCTCCATTCATCCTTGTTAAGCTTGACTCCTTTATAAGAAAAGAAAATATCTTATGCGTTACTTGTCTTATATTCTATTGTTCCACAATCCTCCATGTCTTCTATTTTATTGTTTCACAGTCCTCCATACTATTCATAGGATCCAAGGGTGGGAGGAATAGGAAAATAATGGTGGCAAGAGGAAGAACACCATTGTGGTGGGATACGGTGAATTGTCGCCTGCCTTAATATTTGAATGCCTACTGTTGGGTTGTATTAATCACTATTGAATGACTAAATAGTACACATAAAATATCAATCCAGGGACGTCTTTTATTTTAATGACAGTTGCACTGTCTGTGTTGATACACTCAACCAGAAGCAATTCCAATTAAAAGAAATATTTTCTGAAGAAAATGCTGGAAGTAAATCACTCATGCAGAAATAAAATGATCTACAACATTGTAATCACACATCAATTAATCTACTCTAGTGTGCCACACAACAATTACCCAGCTGGTGTCTCTAATATCATATGTGTAACAGCATACAAAGTATTGAAATTGAAGCAGATATATTCACAGCTGAAACAACAACAACAACACCCCTACTGACACATAAACTGAAATAAAAACACTTTTATACAACTACCTTAATCACTGCAATCCCTGCTAAAAAGGAGGGCCCTTCCTCCCTAGCAGGGCGTAGGTAGAGAAAGAACTTAACGGAAACTAAATTGAATAACGCATGTAACATCAATAACAGGATAATTTGTATTAATATGAGCCAAATTACAGATCCAAAATAATTTTGTTCTCCACTAACCTTTTGACCTCTAGGGCTGAGAAATATATAGTGGTTACATCTTAGAAAATCAAGGGATAGATCAGTCATGAGAATCTTATGATTCTCATGCTGATCGAAATAGAATACATATGGTTATAACCACTTCTTAATAAAATTTTGACTAGAAAATTATAGATTACAATCAAAACTGCCCATAGGTTGTTATCCAAAAATATAATGCTAAAATACTTCTACAACTATCACAATAAAACCACAGCTGTAGCATAACAACTAAAGGACAGGTCAGCAACAGTAGTTGACGAGATCCAGTCAGTGGTACAACTGTATCAACAGTTCGCTAATGGGTCTGTAACAACAAAGTGTAATAGCAGTTTGTCAGCAGGTTTGTAATAGCAAAGTGTAACAGCACACCCTTAACTGCTCCTGTGTGCCTCGTGCTCGGGATTTTTGGTGCTACAAATGACATCTGGAAAGACAACACAAAGACCATAGATCTTCTCCAAACATTCATCCTCAATTAGTCATAAAAAGGGCATGATATATCATAATAATTGATGAAATGACATATTAATGAAAATAAGGTGAAACAACACAAGTTATGATACAAAGGTAGGAAAAGGAGGCAAAGATAGTCCCACTGGTTATAGTCATGAGGAAAAGTAGGGAAAAAAAATGTAGGAAAAGTGTGCAAAGTTGGCACCCAACATCTCCCCCCAGCTAAAACATTTGCATGTCCTCATGCAAATTCATCTCTCATGGGAATATCTTCGGTGTAGGTCGGTGAGATCATAAGTGCCAGCTATATATTCGTCTGCAGACCTGTGCCCCTGATTTTCCATCAGCTGTCGTACCTAGGACTTTGACTCATACTTACTCAATTCATAATTACTCTGATAATCCTCAATTGGCAGCCAGATCAAAGGAGACTTGAATCTCAATCCGAGCCACAAAGCACCAAGGGATTGTACGATCTATGCATACACTAGTACATGTGTAAAAACCACCACAAAATTCTGGAATGACAATGGGTCCCCCTTCAGTAGCTCAAAACTTTTGGCTTCTGTGCATTTCAAGCACCCAATCAAGGCTTGGCTCTTCATCATTGAGAACTGATTGAGGCAAAAGTTCACAATCCTTCTTTTGCAAGTGGCAGTGGGTTCCTTTATCCCAGGAATACTCAACATTCTCTTGAATTCTTGCCTTAACTCGACAGCTTGTCCCGGTTCTGCCTGGACCCATAATGTCATCTTCTCCTCATTAGCATTCATAGATTTAATGGCCAAATTCCACTCAATCTAATTCTTCATGAAGGACATAAAAGCTCGCAACTGAATATCCCCCATATAGGAGAATACTGTCACAACCATCTGCATACTCACATTCTCACAAATGATATTGTATAATAATAACTCACACAATAGGCTTTGCTCATCAAAATCGGAGGCACAGAACACATCTAAAAATGTGCAAGTGGAAGAACATAAATAGGGTCTACCCTCCATAACGACTTTCATATTGAACAGGAAGTAACGTTCCCATAGAAAAATAGGATAAGATGGGGAAGGCTGCCTGAACCCTAGCAAATTGAGGGCAAGGTCATGAAGTTTTTGCTTGTCTATGATAAGATCCCGAACCTGCTGCTGTAACAGCAACAGTTGTTCCTCCTGTTTCTTCAAAGCTTCCTTCTTCTTATAATTCTCCCATAATTTCTTCAACTCTTCTTTCATCCATCTTTCATTTAAGGTGTCTATCTCTCTCCAATGTTCTTTCAGTGAAATCGTCCCCTCCCGAAGGAAGATTTCTTCCTGTTTCCACTTTTATAATTCAGAAATTAACAAGATTTTCTCATAACTCCATCCCGAGATGGGACTCGACGTTCTTCTGCGTTCAATATCCACATCAATAATGGGTGTAATAGTCTCTGCTAAATGGGGTTTTTCCACCTCTATTGTTGGTTCTTGTGTAACAACAGATTCCTCAGTGGGTTCTTATGTGTCAGCCACTTCGTTACCACCTAGAGTAGCCTTTGTGTCCATTATTGTTTCTTCTACAATAGGAGTCATCTCCACAGGTTCTTGTGTGTCAGCTTCTAGGTCAATTATTACAGGAGGCTCTACTTTAACTGATGGTTCTTGTGTAACAGTAGTATCCTTAGTAGGTTATGTTTCTATTTCCATTGGGCTGACGTTTTCTCTACAAATCTTATATCCCATTGTTGCTAGTTCTTGAAAACATGTCATGCATATAGACACCAAGATTTCCTTCCCCTTAGATAATTTTCGCTTCAATTCTCCATTTTCCTTTCTTATATTTTCTAGTTCTAAAAACAAGACATGAGTTTCGTCCTTACCTGATGAGGAGGGTTACCTTTCTTATTCTAATACTTCTGCTTCTGTCTTCTTTTCGGCCATAGGCAAAGGTTTTGTAGATATGCTGGCTTTCACCTTCTGTTTTGGTCGTCTATCCCTAATTGGTTCATCAGTAGGTTCTTTCCAAATTCTGAATTTGGAAGGCTGAGTCTAAGTTTCCACTTTTTCCTGAATTCCACCTAAAGTTGTGGTCTATTTACCTCAGCCTCTTTCGCTTGAATTCTTCCCAAGTTTTTCCTTGTTGGCCTAGGAATTGATGCAGGAGCATTAACCCGCACAAATCAAATTTATTTTTCATGCCTTGCAGAAATCAACATGGCCACAAAAACAATAATTTCGTTAAATTTGCATTATCTGATTGAGTTTGTCTGTAATTTGTTAGTTTAAGCAGTTTTTGAGGGATGTGGAATATTTTAAAATAGATAAAATCTCCAAAAGATTTGATCCTTAAATCGTAAAGAGAAATATATATATGGAAAGTGTGAGTGCCTAGAGAGGGGCCAGACGGAATTTAATATCTAGTGTGAGGAGGCGACCTGGCTCAGATAAATGTATTGTAATTCGAATTCTAAGTTTATATAAATCTAGTGTTTATTATCATGAATTTTATGTTGTTATGTTTCTAGAATTTTATGTAATTTTCATAGGTTTCTGTGTGGCCCTAGCCTGCATAATTGGCATAGATGTATGTTGTTTCCTACCATGTATTATTGCCATTTTGTATGCCGTAGAAAATCAGAGAGGACATCTGAAGTGGGTATTGGCATTCTTGTGATAGTCGTTGGATTGAAACAGTGGATTAAATGATGGATTTGACACATAGATAAATAAAGATATCTATAAATGGTCGAGTGTTTTGGCATCAGTTTGAGTTTGTGCACTAGAGAATCATCTAGTGAACGAGTTCTTGCTGCAGAGGATACAGAGTGCTACATTTATTTGTCTACTGATGATGACGGTGTTGAATTACGAGAGTTTCCTTGTAGCCATCGTTTTCATTGTACATGCATTGACAAATGGCTACGAATTAAGGCTACATGTTCGCTGTGTAAATACAATATGATACAAAGTTAATATCAGTTGCATTAGGAAGGATTTAGTGGTTGTGTAGTGAGCTATTTCATTCAAATCGTGGGCCCATAACCCACAGATCCACGCAGTTGTAAAATATGCAGTTTTGCTACATCAAAGTGGTATCAGAGCGGGAAAATATTTCTTGCGAGGAAGAAGAGGTAGGGTTATGTTAAAGATTTGTAAAGCTTGTGGTTTTTATATTTTGTGAAGGTAGTAGCAAAGAAAAGGTGAGAAGATTGTAGCAGCCTAGAGCAGGAGTGCTTGAATGGTTCCAGAGGAGAGTACCAGAGAGATGCCGAAAGACTAAGCTCAGAGGACAAAAGCTTGGTGAGGTATCTGGTAGCAGGCAGGACTTGCTATTGCAGAGGTTTTTTTGCAGCTCAAAAAGGGAAATTCCACAGAGGATATGGGTAGAATTGCTCAAAGAATGTTGTTACGTGAATATCACAAAGGAAAATTCCACAGAAGATGTATCTCGGGAGTTTGATGCAGGAGCATTAACCCGTGCAAATCAAATTTATTTTTCATGCCTTCCAGAAGTAAACGTGGCCACAACAACAATAATTTCCTTAAATTTGCATTATCTGATTGAGTTTGTTTGTAATTTCTTAGTTTAAACAATTTTTGAGGGATGTGGAAGATCTTAAAATAGATCGAATATCCAAAAGATTTGATCCTTAAATCGTATTGAGAAATATATATATGGCAAGTGTGAGTGCGTAGAGAGGGGCTAGAAGGAATGTAATATCCAGTGTGAGGAGGCTACCTGGCTCAGATATATGTATTGTAATTCAAATTTGAAGTTTATATAAATCTAGTGTTTATTATCATGAATTTTATGTTGTTGTGTTTCTGGAATTTGATGTAATTTTCGTAGGTTTCTGTGTGGCCCTAGCTTGCATAATTGGCATAGATTTATGTTGTTGCCTACCATTTATTATTTCCATTTTGTATGCCGTGGTAGATCAGAGAGGACATCTGAAGCAGGTATTGGCATTCTTGCAATAGTCGTTGGATTGAAACAATGGGTTAGATGACGGATTTGACACGTAGATAAATAAAGATATTTGTAAATGGTTGAGTGTTCTGACATCATTTTGAGTTTGTGCACTAGAGAATCATATAGTGAACGAGTTTTTGCTGCAAAGGATACAGAGTGCTGCATTTATCTATCTACTGATGATGACGGTGTTGAATTACAAGAGCTTTCTTATAGCCATCATTTTTATTGTACATGCATCGACAAATGGCTACGAATTAAGGCTACATGTTCGCTGTGTAAATACAATATGATACAAAGTTAATATCAGTTTCATTAGGAAGGATTTAGTGGCTGCATAGTGAGCTATTTCGTTCAGATCATGGGCCCATAACCCACAGATCCACGTAGTTGGAAAACATGCAGTTTTGTTGCATTGAGCATACAACACGATTAATTTGATGAGTCCGTGATTGGTCACACATGCTTTTGGGTGTGTTGATGTCTTTATTGTTGCTACCATATGATTGATGTTCCATAACAAGTATAATGGAAGATTAATCTTTTGCTGGTGTCAAAGGTGATTAAGTAGAGGAAAGTGATAGTTAAACACTATCATGGATCTTCCCTCACAAGCGATATATTTAATTAAACCCAGGGTGACATCTGCCCAAGTCTGAGGAAACAACAACCTATCAATTCCTCTCCCTTTCTTCTCCAATTTTTCTTCTCCTTCTAGGAAGTCTTCTGTCAAGGAGGGGTCATTGATTTTTCTGTTAAACCACCTCCATCCCTCTACTGGCAATGTAGTTACCCGGGAAATTACCTCTTCAGTCACCTCAAATTGCAAGCCTCTAACTCGGGTCTGATTATTGTTCAAATTCTAAGCGAATTCGATTGCCACCACCTCGTCTGAGCCTTCTAGCTTCTGGAAATACTCAATCCATCCAACGTCTCTGAATATATGGTAGGATTTTGGAAAATTCTGCAAGGAGTCCATAGAATCCGACTCGTGCCTGATTGCTGCTCCACCCATCTTGTTGTTTGTTTCTGAATTTGCTTATTGCTACTCAACCCCACTGTAATATCACTGCACTGCTCAATTCTTCTCAGTGTCTCTGCTTATCCCAATTGACGAGTTTGCAATGATTATACAAGGTTTCAGTCAAGGAGGTCAATCGGAGGTGATAGATTTTACGGATTACTGAATCGTACCTCACACTAATCTTCATAAATATCTCGTTATGGAAAGTAATGGGTTTTAGTACACACACTCTTTTCCAACCGGATTTAGTCATCATTGGAATTTGTGTTATTAATTGGGTGCATGCGGTTTTGATAGAGGTTTATGACTACGGATGTTTGCAATTATTTCAAGACATATCCCCTCCCCCTCCTTAATGGTGACGATCGCCCACGGGCGTCACGGGAATATCATTACTTCTGTCAATAATCACCAAATCATAAATGATAATCGTTACCTTTTGAATAACATCGCTGAGGTGACGTGGAGGAAGATTTCGAATTGGCGGCATTTTGTTTGTAGAGCTTGTGTTGTTGTGTTTGGATGGCACGATTATTATTGTTATGGGATGAAACATAAGAAACAATGTTTGTGGCTGTTGGTTGTTATATGTGTAACAACCAAGACATCCCTTAGGTTATTCTTCAAAAAACATAATAATTAGGAGAAATTGGTATATAAAAGAAAATTAAATGAATGCCATCATCCTATAAAATGGATCAGGAAGGGAAGATGATGTTTCGGGGAGAAAAATATCACAAGAGTGGTTTTCAATTGTTACCAACTATCTGACTGCGCCCAAGAAAGGGGTTTTCACAATTAGATTTATTATTTTTGTTTTATTTTCCTTTTATTTTATCATTTTTTTTTTAAATAGGTGTAACAGCTACCACAAGCGTGGTTTTCAACTGTTGCACTTATTCGAATTTCAATTTTCAGGCTGCATAAGAGAATGCTCCCCTGTTGTAGTAACATGAATATTAGAGTCCGAGACAACGTTGAAAAATGATTCCATCGAAGCAGGTTGATGATATAACCTTAGATGGTGCCCATTAACCAATAACGGTGTCTTAGCACTGTCGATGGTGACCAATTGTACAGTCCCATTGTCAAAGACCGTGTCCACTTCGTAAGGACCTAGCCATCTGGTGCAGAGCTTTCCTTTCAAATATTTGAACCTTGAATCATACAAAAGAGCCCAATCTCATTCCTAAATCTTTTTCTTCTTAATAAACTCATCATGCCATCTAGCTCTTTGTTGTTGAATGATCTCTGTCTGTTGAATAGAAGCCAGCCATTTCTCTTCCAACTCATTGAGCTGGTTCAGTCTTTGTATCTATGTCGTACTCAAACCTAGATCAACCTGCAATGTTGTTTTTAATGTCTTTATTTCAAACTCTATGGGGAATAGAGGATTCTTACCATACACCAATTCATATGGTGAGAAGCCTATAGTATTCCTTCATGTTGTCCTATAAGTCCACAGTTCCTCTGGAAGTTTCTCGGCCTAGTTTTTTCGGTGGCTGGCTACTGTCTTTGTTAAGATTCCCTCAATGACTTTATTGGTGCTTTCCACTTGACCATTTTCTTGGGGGTGATATGTTGAAGTGATTATGTGATAAATTACATACTTTTCAACCAACTTCTTGATCAAATGAGATGTGAATTGAGGCCCCCCATTTGTCACTATCTCTCTCGGTATCCCGAAGCAAACAAAAATATCTTCAAAGAGGAAGTCTGAAACAACCTACTATGTTGCTCTAGTTAGTGCCTTTTCTTCAACCCATTTTGTGACATAATCGGTGCATAACAATATGTATGATTTTTGCTATGGTGAAGGATTAATAGGCCCCACAAAGTCTAGGGCCCATTTCTTAAATGGCTCATCACTATTTGAGACTGTAACGACATCTCAACTGATTTCAGAGGCTTGCCCATCCTTTGGCAACTATCACATCCTTTCACAAACTTCTTGGCATCCTGGAATATAGTTGGCCAGTAGTACCCTATTGATTGTACTTTATGTCCTGTCCTCTTGTCAGCGAAGTGTCCTCCACAAGGTTCCTCATGACAAGCCTTCAATATCTCAAATACCTCATCTTATCTAATACATCGCCTAATCTGAAAATCTGGCCTGGTGTGATAGAGATTGCCTTCTATCCAGGAGTAGGTAGCACTCTGTTGTATAATATTCCTCCTTTCCTTGGAAGACAATTGGTGTGGGAATTTTCCTGCAGCAATTTAATTGGCTATATCTGCATACCATGGTGAGTGAGTAGAGATGGAAAAAGATATTAATCTAGAAAAGAATCCTCAGTGGTAGTGCAATCATCACTTATAGTTAATCTAGAAAGAAAATCAGCAACTGCATTATCTTTTCCGGGTTTATCTAAGATAGTAATATCAAATTATTGTAACAAAAATAACCATCTTGTAACTCTACCATTAGTAACGGGTTTGTTCATAAAAAATCGAATTGCAGCATGGTCAATGTGTACAAATACTTGGTACCCGGTGATGTAGTGCCAGAATTTGTTGATAGCATACACTACTGCTAAGAATTCCTTCTCAGTAATAGTGTAGTTGAGTTCTGCTGGAGTTAAGTTCTTACTGACGTAATAAATGGCGTAAGGTTTCTTCTCCTCTAGTTGCCCTAGAACAACACCCACAGTTATGTTAGATGCATCTGTAGCAATATGAAATGGCAATTCCCAGTTTGGTCCTCGTAAAACAGGTGTTGCTGCTACACAGTTTTTCAATTTTAAAAAGGCCTAATCACACTTCCCTATCCACACAAATTATGCATCTTTCATGAGTAATGAAAATAGAGGAGATGCAATCTTTGAAAAGTTCTCTATAAATATCCTATAGTATCCTGCATGTCCCAAAAAACTACGTACCTCTTTTGGAGTCTTAGGGGTCGAGATTTTCGAGATTACCTCAATTTTTGTAGGATCTACCTTGATTCCATCTTCCGAAATGAAATGTCCTAGAACAATTCCCTCGGTCATCATTATGTGGCATTTCTCTGTGCTCATAGCAACATTAGTTTGTTCACAATGTTCTAGCACTTTTTCCAAATTAGCTAATGCTGTCTCAAAGGAATCCCCGTAGGGTGTAAAATCATCCATAAATATTTTAAGGCGGTCATTCAAAAGATCAGAAAAAATACCCAATATTTCCCTCTGAAAGGTTGTCGGTGCATTAAAGAGGCCAAAGCGAAGCACTCTGTATGAAAAAGTACCCCATGGACAAGTGAAGGTTGCCTTGTCTTGGTCTTCCGGGGCAATTTATATTTGATTATAGCCACTAAACCCATCTAGAAATGAAAATAATTTTTTTCCATAAATAGTATCCAAGACCTGATCAATGAATGGTAAAGGAAAATGGTCTTTTTGAGTGGCCTTGTTAATCTCTCTATAGTCAACACAGACTCTCCATTTTCCGTTCTTTTTCAGAACTATGACAAGCAGACACACCCACTGGCTGTGAGAAATGGGGTAGATGAAATTAGCATTAAGGAGTTTCTACAATTCTTCTTTAACTATCTCCTTAAGTGTGGGGTTGATTCGGCACTGTTCTTGTCTAACTTGTTTGCAGTCCTGTTTAAGGTAAATGCGGTGAGTGCATAGGCCAGGATGGATTCCTTTCATATTCGTATAGTCCCATCTAAATTTTGTTTTTTTATTTCTATAACAGCTGTATCAGAAATCCGTTTTGTTCAGTAGTCAGGTTAGGATTGATGTTTAAACATTTCCCAGGTTCAATTTCAACGGGACTGTTGATAGTATGTGGAGTTGTTTTCAAATGTTCAATAATTACATCATCTACCTCATCTTCTTCTCCCAAATCTTTAATGGAGGAAACAAAGAGTGAATTAATAATAAAACCATTAATGATATCATCCTTTTTTTCATCCTTAACATATTGTTATTTTCCAAGCGTGAGAAGAGGTAGCGAAGATCATATTCAAGTGCAAATTCGTCCCACCAGGGACTACTCAAATCCATATGAGGTTTTGTTGGGGGATAAAGATTCATGTTCTGAGTGGCCTATCCATCTAAGATCACCATAGATATGGACATAAACCTGTTATATGTGTCTGCAATGGCCAGCCACGGTCTTCCCAAGATTGGATTTGGTTTGTAAAATGAGAAAATCAACCGGATAATTCTAGGAAGCCACAGTGATAACCACATCTTCTATCATTCCCTCGGGCTTGAAACGAGACCTATCTGCTAATTCAAGCATTGTGGGTGTAGGTCTAAGTCCATGAAGTCCTAGAGAGATGAAGAGGTCTTTAGTAATGACATTAATAATTGCCCCTAGATCAATCAAAGTATTGGTTATAGGCTGATTGTCAATATGGACAATCACTGTAGGGTTCCCAGGGTCATTATATTTAGTCAACAAAGGCTAATCAATCATGAGATCGGACAATTTCCCCATGACATGGATAGTAGTGGGGTCTTTAGGTTTCCTTCCAAGTCTTTTGATGCATAGATCCCTCACTGTTTGAGCATAGATAGGTACTTCCTTAAGAGCTTGTAACAATGGATTTTTCACATACAAATTTTGCAGTTACTTGAGGAATTCAGATTCAGGTTGTGAGACCAACCCAGTTTCAGTTAATCGTTGAGGGTATGGAGGATTCTGAATTCTAACAGCTGAGTCAGCTATCACAGATGCACCAGCCTTGCTCAAATTGGTTGTTGCAGAAACAACAGATCCTCCCGAGTTGGTTGTTACAGATGTAACAGTGGGTGTTGTATCAGTTGTTACATGTGTAACAACTACCTCGGAATCACCCATGTCCTTTCTAGGTGACTCACATTCTTCAGTAATAATGGGAGTATGCTCAGATCTGATGAATTTCCCTGATCGAAGTTGAACCTCGTTAAGTCCAATAGGAGTAATAAGATAAGTCTGGAGGGTCACCAAAGCATCCATGCTTTGGGCTGCCTTATTATTTGGATTGGGGTTAGGTTTCACAGGTAGTTGGGGTCAGAAAGTAGGTGTAGGATTTTGAATAGAAGGAAATTGTAATTGTCGTTGTTGTATTGATATTGGATGGGGTACTAGACCTTGGCCATTACTTCTCCACTTCTGACCCCAGGGATTGGGTTGTGATGGAGGATATTGCATTGGTGGAGGAGACGACCACTGGTTCCATGGTGAAGGAAATTTTGTTGAGGAAGGAGTAGGATACTGCCATGGGTATTGCTGACTATTATAAACATTATTCCAAAGATAAAAAGAGGAAACATCTGATGGCATAATTGTAGGTCGCGGCTGCCATGGTCTCTTTGATCCGATGAAATAAGAAGATTGAACATCCTCACTTGATTCTTGAAGTACCACCTTTAGTCTGGGAAATTCAGGATATTGATTCATAGAATGCACCAACTCATAGATGTTGCACAGGCTGACACTATTCAGTCCACATTCTCTTTCCAGATGTTTCTTTTTGCATCGGGGACAGAATATTGCTAAGGTTGCTTCAGATTCTGCTTGTGATTTCTTGACTTGTACCGTAGTGATCTGGGCAGAGAGAATGCTAACAAGGTCGGTTTTAAAATCCTCAAATAAATTTCCAATCTCTGCTTTGGTTACTCTGCCACTCGTGGATTTTTGTATCTAGACTGAACAGTCCCGAACTGAAACTCCACAAGCCTAATGGTAGTGAACCCTACACATTTCTACAACACCAGAGGCACTGGGTATGTTATATTTCAAGGAGAGGAATCGTTAACCAAGTCATTTCTTGTTTCACCTTGACTTTTCTTTGCCACTTACTTTAAATATTAGGCTCAATATAGATAAAGATCAAGGGATACACTTAGCTAGGAATTTAATTAAAATAAACCAAGATCTTGCATCTCAACTAAGTCATAGGATTTGGATAGCATATAGGATATTTTAGTTCTTACGCAGCGGTTGTTCATCCAATCATTTGGTCCTTAATTGATATGTAGCAAATAGTTGACTCCATAAGGCACCGGTCTCATTAATAATTCAATCTAATCCCGTAACTTGCTAAAATTAACCAAGCGGCTAGGCCATTCAACCATGTCTCCCAGACTTTTTGGTTGCCAACGAGTCTTTCATCCTCTTATTTCATAGGGACTACCCCCCATAGCCTACTTTTGGGAGACATGTAGAACAGAGAGGTCGGGGATCAAAGTGACAACCCCCAAATTGAGTCATCGCACCATGGCCTATACAATCTGAGTGACAACAAGAACCACTCTACATTTTAATAATTAATGGTAATGTTTAAAACTTAAGTGATACTGACATTCTCCTTTAAGAATTTAGCATTATTATTAATTACCAAAGTCACAAACTCCTCAAAGTTCTATCCCCTATATTTGTATCTATCTTCATGGGTTGTTGGACAAAATATTTAGGGAAGGGAACCCAAGTGTCCCTTTTCTAGGGGAGGGGGATGCCTAGACATCCCACTTTTGGGGAAACACATCCCTCACGTTGGGAAAATATTTCCCCATGTATTTCCCAAGTTTTCTCCAAAAGGGGATGTGGGGAAATGTTTCCCCAAGTGTCACCCCATCCCCAAATCATGGGAAATGTGGGGGGTGCACCCCCCATCCTAGAGGATGCATCCCAATGGAACATTGTATTTTATTGATGTGTAGTACCTTGTAGGGCCCTCCAAGATTCATTTCTATATTAATTTCCAACAAGTACTTTAATAGTAAAGTTAAAAATTTAAGCAAAGGTGGCATTCCCTTTAAGAATTTAACATTAGCATTAATTACCAAATTTACAAACTCCTCAAAGCTCTATTCCCTATATTTTTTCTTTATTCATGGGTTTTTGGAAAAAAAATATGGTGGGGGGATAGTGCCCAAGTCTCCCCCTTCTGGGTAAGGGAGCATCCAAGCGTCCTCCTTTTGGGGAAATGCATCCCCTACCAGGGAAATGCTTCCCTAAGTTCCTCCAAAAGTGGGACATGAGGAAAATTTTCCCTAGGTCTTGTGAAAATTCTACTATAGTATCATGGTTTACTTCTCCTACTTGATTAAATCATACAAGTTATCTTCATAAATTAGATTCAGAAAATACCGAAGTAGACACAACTAATAGTCTACACATGCAGATCATTTACATAATACTACGCTCATTCAAACAAAGTGACAAGGTGATTTTTGGACATAAGTCCCCAGAAAAACCGAAAGTGGGAAAACCGGTGCAACAGATACGAGGGTTTATTTTATTAGGTAGTATCTGAGTACAACAAATCTAGGTTCCAGATCTGGAAACCCGACATAGAATAAAATAAATCTGCAGCTAACCTGTGGTTCCAAGACCGAATATCTGACTGATCCACACCCTCAAGTGGGATTTACAAGACTCAGCCCGGATTTGGCCCTAGAAACCCTAGTGTTGCCCCTGAAGCCCCAGCATCAGCCCTGCTAGGCTCTACGTGCCATTGTGCTGCTCAAAGAGGGACTGCGTAAATCCACAGAGGGTGACGTAGTCCTTATGCTGCCTCTAAAGGCCTCTGAATAATTCTGAAGCTCTCTGAAGCTGCAGTGATGCCCCTTCTTGGGCTTGCATAGCACCTGCGTAGCAGCTGAAGTCTCTGCGTTGCGTAGTTACTGCTATTGCTCTCTGCTCCTCTACGCTATCCTTGAAAGCTACTCCTCTACCTCTTGCTGACTCTTGGCTCTGAGATCAGATCATCCCCTTAGCGAATACTACCCCTCACTGCAGAAAACTCCTCTGGAACTTCTTAGCAAACCTTGCCCTAGAATTCTAGATCAGTCTGTCAACTCTGCATCCGTGTGTGTCTCCAACTAACCCTCAAGCCTTTCTCTTATACTTTTTCAATGATCTGATAAATGCCGAGATTAAAACATACATCAACGGCTGAGAGTAAAAACTGCTTGATCCATGTCTTTCAGAACATTTCAACACGTGTTAATTAATTCACTTTAATTATTTAATTTTCCTAAGTTTAGACTTAGGAAATCCATTAAAATAATTAATTATTTGAATAACTAGAACACCATCTGAAATTTCACCAAACACTTTCTGGGTTTTGGATTTCAAGTGTGTCTTAGCCCCTCCACAAAATTTCAGGGCTAGAGCACACCCAATACTAAACCAACTACACAAAATCCCAACACTCCCTCTTAGCACAGAGTGTGCTATAGCAATACATCCACACTATGTTACTCCAAGATCCTGATGTTGGTTTATGTACTACTGAGGCTTGGCCTGCTGCCCTCCATCCACTGAACTGCTACTCTCTGCATTGCTTCTCATGTCACTACCACTGACACTGCCACATCTGTACTACAGCTCCCTCTCAAATTGTTGCATCATGCTACCCATAGCACTGCCACTGCTAACTGTTGCACTGCAACTCAGTTGCTGAGAAGTAGGAAATTGAAGGACTCTTTCCCAACTTTTGACAGACAACTCAGGTTGCCCCCCATCATTGAAGCTCCCTTGGTTGTTGATTTACGTTGTCCTCTTGAAGCCACTGTGCTGCTACAACACTACACTACGTGAGCTCAGCCTCTCTGCGCTGCTGAAGTCCAATCAACCTCTACGTTGCTGCCTATACGCTCTTGTTGCCTCTGCATTACGTTGCTCCCTCTTTAGCTCTCCCTTCTGCTTCATTGTGACCTTCTACAACCATCTCCTGACTCATCCTACTACCATCTTAAGGCTCCCATAGCTCGTATGTGATCCAAGAGTAGGGCTAACTCAAGGATCTCGCCATTGTCTGTAGATTCTCTACAAATCCATGTCAACCCACCTCTTCTCTCGAGGCACATGAGCACTCATGGTTGCATCATCATCGTGACCATCATCCTTTGCTGTTGGAGCCTTGGAATCAAAAGCTACTTTGTCCTTCTTCTTCGGACAAGTACTGACGAAGTGTCCAAGTTCGCCACAATTAAAGCACCGAACCTTGGAAAGGTCCCTTTTCTTCTTCCCTTGTTGTTTTCTTTCCTTTGATGCAAGGGTTGCATCATCTTCCTCTTCTTTCTTTACGCTAACTGTCCCACTGCTGATATTTTGCTTCTTGGTGATCCTCTTGATCTCCTCTTGGCGGAAGATTGCCCACATGTCTGCCCAGGATGGTAATGATACTCTTCCTAGTATACTGTGGACAAATGTTTCCCATTCCTCGGAGACTACATTCAAGGCAATTCTTTCTAAGAGTCCTTCGTCTAGAGTTGCACCCATTCCAACCAGTTGGTCTTGGATGGTCTGAAGTAGGAAAAGGAAAGGATTTATTTCCTCACCCTTCTGCACCTGGAAAAGCCTGATCTGGTTCTCTAGAAGCTTTTTTTGTTGGACAGATCTTCCTTGATACATCACTTCTAGAGCAACCCACATATCATTTTCCATGTTCTTATCGACAATATGTGGTACTACGTGATCCTTCACTCCATTCATGATCAAACACTTGGTCCGCGCTTGATTCTCCTTAAATTTCTTTAAAGGATCAAGATCTGCATGCATAACTATAACACTTGTCGCATGGTCCTTGATTTTGTACTCATCTAGGAATGATAGGATCTTGGCCCTCCAGATGACAAAGTTGAACATACTGTCCAGCTTGTCCTGATCTCTCAGCCCATGAGAAGCCATCTAGCTCAAATTTGACAAAAACAATACTCTTCTCCCTCTTTCTGTGTCTACACAAAAACTTTGGATCAGGGTTTATTGGTGATTGGAAACCCTCTAGCAACTACTTCTTCTGAAAACTGATTTCCCACCTGGAAATATTTCAGCCAAACAAAATCGTACAGTACTCTTCGATCGCTCTCCTGATCGAATCTTAGATCTGTTTGGATTAGATTTGATGAGTGTATGTCTTCCTCCCACTCTTTGTTGACTTAGCTAGGCACAATTCTGCACTCGCAGAATCTCCATCACACCAGCACTACTGAATATCTGAATCACTACTTCTGGATCTTGGTAGGACTTTTCTGCAACAGGAAGAATGACTGACCGTGTCTTACTTACTGGCCCAACGTAGCCTCATCGCTGCTCAGAAGTGGATTGTGTGACCCAAAAGAAGGTGACGCAGTCCTTACGCTGGCCTGGGAAGGCTCTGCGTAAGTCTGATGGCCTTCTGTAGCTAGAATGTTGTCCCTTCCTGGATCTGTGTTCTCCTGTTGCCAATTTTCCCTTTTCATACCTTTGCTGCTTCTGTTGCCACCCTGCAGAAAACAAATATTCTTCAGCTGATTTGATGGAGATTCAGAATTATCTGCTATCGCTCTGATACCATGTGAAATTATACTGTAGTATCATGGTTTACTTCTCCTAATTGATTAAATCATACAAGTTATCTTCAGAAATTAGATTCAGAAAATACCGAAGTAAACACAACTAATAATCTACACATGCAGATCATTTATTGAATACTACGCTCATTCAAACAAAGTGACACACTGATTTTTGGACATAAGTCCCCGGAAAAACACAAAGCGGGAAAATCAATGCAACAGATACGAGGGTTTATTTTATTAAGTATAATCTGAATACAACAAATCTAGGTTCCAGATCTGGAAAACCCGACGGAGAATAAAAGAAATTTGCAGCTAACATGTAGTTCCAAGATCAAATATCTAACTGATCCACACCCTCAAATGCGATTTACAAGACTCAGCCCGGATCTGGCCCTAGAAACCCCAACGCTGCCCATGAAGCCCTAGCATTAGCTTTGCTAGGCTCTGTGTTCTACTGCGCTGCTGAGGGACTGCATAAACCTAGAGTGGGTGACACAATCCTTATGTCGCCTCTGGAGGCCTCTGTGTAACTTTTGAAATCTCTCTAAAGCTGCAGCGTTGCCCCTTCCTAGGCCTGTGTAGCACCTCCATAGCGGCTGAAGCCTCTGCGCTACGCAACTGCTGCTGCTTCTCTTTACTCCTCTGTGTTGTCCTTGAAAGCCGCTCCTCTGCCTCTTGCTGACTATTGGCTCCAGGATCAGATCATCCTCTCAACCAATACTACCCTCGTTGCAGAAAACTCCTCCGGAAATTCTTAGCAAACCATGCCCTAGAATTCCAAATCAGTCTCTCAGCGATGCATCTGTGTGTGTGTCTCCAATTGACCCTCAAGCCTTTCTCTTATACTTTTTCTATGATCTCATCAATGGTCGAGATTAAAACATTCATAAACGACTGAGATTAAAAGGCTGCTTGATCCGTGTCTTTTAGAACATTTTAGCACATCTGTTAATTAATTCACTTTAATTATTTAATTTTCATAAGTTCATACTTAGGAAATCCATTAAAATAATTAAGTATTTGAATAAGTTGAACACCAAATGAAATTTCACCAAACACTTTCTCGGTTTTGGAGTTCAAGTGTGTCTTAGCCCCTCCACAAAATTTCAGGGCTAGAGCACACCTGATGCTATACCAACTACACAAGATCTCAATAGGTGTCCCATGTCTCTCAAGCATGGGAAACATCAGGTGGGAGGCGGGGAGGCACCCCCCACCCTAGGGGAAATGTCCCTGTGTAACAATATATTTTATTGATGAGTGCTACCTTCTAGGGACCTCCAAGATTCATTTCCACACTGAATTCCAACGAGTACTCTAAAGGAAAATGTAGCAAAATTATTTTCTTTTCCTTGAGTTCATGTAATTTAAAAGGGTGAATGTATCAAATATATTGTTCACCATGAGGTAGTTGGAGGAGGAAAACAAGCCTTTCATCACTAGAGTCTTTCATTGAGATAGTTGTGAATGTCAAGAATCGATTCCTTCCATTTATGTTGTACTTTATGACTCCATTAGCCCATGGTTGATAGCATTGGTTTTCTTTCATCACTCTTCATCCCTTGTTCATCTCCTTCATTTTCCTATCCAGACCTTATCCATTTCCATTTCCATCACATTTTGCTAAGGCTTAACCTTTCTATATCACCTAGGGCCCCTTCTCCATAGCCTTAGCAATATTATTTAGAGATAACCCCTCAAATTGGAGAAGAGCCAAACAAAAGAGAGATGAAGAGCTACTAAGCTGATAGTACCCTTTCTAAGTTGCATAAGAATATCTCCTTGATGCTGGGGACATCACATCATATAAGGTACAAAATTTTGTTGTAACATTCATCATCATAGGATTTTTTTCTTTTTTTTTCCCACTATAATCATCATCATCATAGGATTTTTTTCTTTTTTTTTCCCACTATAATCATCATCATCAGATTCTCTTCACCAAATTCACTAACATAGAATTCCATTTCTGTTCACAATTTAGCAAAAATATATTGAGTTTAATTTCTCCTCCTAATTCTTGTTTCTTCCATACATTTGGCCATTATAATTTAGCAAAAATAATTCACTTTCATTCCATGCATTTGGCCATATTTATTATTTCTCTCAAATTTTTTATCATAATTAATGATATTAAAAAACACCATCCAAACTGTCTCTGTTTCAACCACCTCATTAATTTGAAACACTTGCATAATAAAAATAAAATAAAATGTTTTACATATCATCTTATCTCAACTAATATAGCAGAATTCAATGAACTCTCTCGCATGTTTTATCATCACTCTTCATCTCTTGTTCATCTCCTTCATTTTCTTATCTATTCCTTATCCCATTTCCATTTCCTTCACATTTCATATATTACAACAACTATACATTTTGCTAAGGCTTAACCTTCCTATATCACACCTAGGGCCCCTTCTCCATAGCTTTGGAAATCTTGTTTAGAGATAAACCCTCAAATTGGAGAAGAGACAAACAAAAGAGAGAGGAAGAGCTACTAAGCTAACAAGTACCCTTTCTGTTGTAACATTCATCATCGTATGGATTTTTTTTATTTTTTTTCCGCACTGTAATCATCATCATCATATTCTCTTTACCAAATTAATAAATTCACTAAGATAGAATTCCATTTCTCCCCACGATTTAGCAAAAATATATCGAGTTCAATTTCTCCTCCTAATTCATGTTCCTTCCCTACATTTGGCCATTATAATTTAGCAAAAAATATTCGCTTTCATTCCATGTATTTGTCCATATTTATTCTTTCTCTCAAAATTTTGATCATAATTAATTATATTAACAAACACCATCCAAATTGTCTTTGTTTCAACCACCTGTTTAATTTGAAACACTTGCATGATAAAAATAAAATAAAATATATTACATATCTCATCTAATATAGCAGAATTCAATGAACTCTCTCTCATGTTTTATCAACATAACCTAATAACATCTTATTCACATATTTAGATAGGAGAAAAACAAATCTTTATTAAAATCGTTAATTAGAAATACTTTTGGAAAGAAAAATAAATATTTTTAAAATTTTAATTATAAGAAAAAATTATTTTTAAATTTAATAATTTATCATGTAAAAATATTGTGCAAATAATTTTTTAAAAAAAGATTATCAAAACATTAAAGTAATTATGTCATTATAGAGTGGAAAACAAAGGCATATAAAATTGACTATCAAAACTGAAAAGTAAAAAGTTGTGACTGAAAAGTAAAAATGTCAGGATAGACAGGAAGAAAAGGGCATATAATCTTTTATATGACTTCAGTATTGCTAACTAAAGCTAAATTCACAAATCTAGGTTTGAAAGACGAATCTGCCTTCGTACAGAAAAGTCTGGAGGCAGCTACGTAGAACCACAAATTATCTCGAGGCAAAATGATCCAGAAGTGGAATGAAGATTAGAAGGTGAATAGGATTGCCTTGTAAATCCATGGTACATACCCTCCCATCTGATAAAAAGCTTCCAAATGCTTAAATCTGTGTTGAATCCGTACTTTACCTTCACAGTATCTCAAGGACACTGAGCCAAGATGGAAGGAAATATAATAAAGGGCAAAGGCAAGGTCAAATTTAATTGAAACTCTGTTCTAATAACTGAAAGAAAATAGCGTTATTTATACGAACATGTCTCTAGTTTCCCAGAATAGAGCATATTTCTTAGCTCTGAACCCAAAGAGAGGGCATGTCTTACAAGTAGGTAGGTAGACCTATTTTATCAATTATCCACACCAAAAGAAATTCGAATGATCGCAAACATCAGTGGAGTAGGAAGGTGTCCAAACAATGGGTTAACAACAACTCCATCTAAATCACATAGAATGTTGAAGGCAGCTGAAGGATGAGCTCCCTAAAGCTGAAGGTATATGTAACATATTCAACAAAACTAGAAATGGCCACATCATGACCAAAAGTGAACTGTCAAGCAGAAATTTTAAAATGAAAGACGATGGACTCACTTAGTGATAGTGGCATACTTTAATAGGCTCTTGCTATGTCCTAAATATTTGGTATATCTGGCTTACCGGTTGTTGGATATACTCTTGGTATTATAGTGGCAGCTGCCAAGTTTGATATTGCGCCTCTTCCAGATTACTCCAATGAGTTACCATTCACCATGATTAAAAAAAATAGTACTAAGGCTCTGCTAGCATTATCGGCATTGTTCAGAGAATAGGAAAACACAATAATCACATCATATGATGATAGTCACGGAAAATATTTCTCAGAATGAGAGGAAAAATTTATACCAGATGACATACCAATATAACCTCTTTAATGGACATCAACTTTGTGCACACACCCTCCCCCAACGATCCTAGCACACACATTGAATGCCTGTTTCCATACACCATTGCAGTCATCAACAACTTGGATATGTAATGTAATGTTAAAATAACCACAAGTCCATTCTCGTTATGAGACAAACCATTGCTTATTAGCAGGCTGTTCTAGGAAATGACATAATCAAATGCCCATTTGCGAACCCATCAACTATTCATATTGTTTTATCTGATTACTCTACAGTTAGCAACCCATTTCAACATACTCAGATATTTGGAGTGATAATATATATTAAGAAATTGTTATTTACCGCGTCCAAAATATGCATTATTAAAGCGCCAAAAAGGCTTATTACTCCATATGCGACATCCCATCAGTCTCAAGCATTTTGTCTGCATGAGATTCGACCACACTGTCGTACCTGCCAATCAATCACCCTCTCCCACTCCAAATGCACATAATAGGCCCCTCATTTCACAGCAACAAAAATTGCGTACCAGATCAGATGCAAAATGAATTTACAGAGTAAAATGATTTGCTGATTTGCCAAAGTGCGTTTAAGAGGCACCTGGTTAACATTCTGTGCATATGCATCCGAGGTTGAGAAGTGAAAAATTGGTGAGCATGGTGCTGAAAGGAAGAAGTTTTGATGAAGTACAAAATACATTCTGTGTATGAAGGAGGATTTTGGTAGCATTGAAAAATTTCACCACATTCAATTCCACTCCGAGCTAGTAAATGGAGGCTAAATCTTCTAGCAAAAGATCCCTTTTTCAGGGATGGCCTGAGTTTCGCATGATCCAAGTTCCATGCATTACAAAACCTTGCCCTAGGGTTTTTCCTCATTACGAACTGAACCAGATGCTCAGAAATTGATTGGATATTTAACTTATTAGGTCCCTGAATTCCGACAAAGGAGGAAAGATTGCTACAAGTTTAGCCTATTCCACCAACTCATTCATTCAAAAACCTCTCAGCAGACATTAATTAACAAATAGAAAGTCTTAACACACGGCCCTATTTTTCCAGGAAGAATGGCTGAAGACATCTTACTAATCCCTCACCCTCAGAAATTCTTATTAGGGAAGAATTTTGTTTCTTTATAGAAGGTCAAAAATTATTAGATTGTGCCATAAAACATGTTGGTGTCCTTGGAAATTCATACTGGCACCTACCTAGAAAGTTGAAACACTTATTCCAAAACTGAAAACCATCAATAGTGAAACATAAAATTTTCAAGCTCCAATCCTTCGGCCCTGAAGAAGGTCAACAAATGGCTTATCTAGAGAATTCAGCATTTTCCCAGGTTTAATGTAGAAGATTAGGGACTGATTTTAACTTGGGGATGGCATTTTAATCATTAGACCTAACTTGGGGATTGCATTTTAAGACATAAAAAGGTAGTCTACACTTCAGTTTGCTTGCCTAATGCCTGCACATCATCCTGTGATAGAGGATCATCACAAATTTAACCAGGGAGGGAGAAAGAAATAGTGCTAGAAGTTAGAACCTAGAATCACAGAAGAATAATAAGGTTCCAACCATGACATGAAATTCCTCTAAACTATGCATCAAATCCATCTCATAATTAATAGTTAACTAGAAAATACTATTAGGAAGATGATATTTAAAATACCCAGTGTAGCATACCTAATTGAGCAGGATACATTTTACATATCAGAATGAAGTCTCTAATACTGAAATGACTTATTTCAGTTTTCAAGGAGATTTGGAAAGGGAAAATTACAATTTATTGGGAGGGAATTCATAATTGATGAAAACCATATCCATATTGCAGCTCAAGAAATCCACACGGGAACCTAAAAACCCTTAACCCAAAGCCTAAAACCCTTAATACATAAGGAATGTTGCAAGCTCCAACCTATGATGTCTTCGAGCCCAAAGAATCCCAACATACATATACCTACTGAGGGAATTGATCATTTACAGAGGTTTAATGTTTTAGGGACTGATTCTAAAATACCCTTGCGGGTTAGAGAGAGAAAGAATCATACTTTCACATGGGGCTGACATTTCAATTATTAGACCCGATTTACTTATTTCATTCTTTGACATAAATATGTAGTCTAAACCCATTCTCTAAATATTGAAACATTGGGACTGTCAAAATGCTTGGCTAATGCCTACACATCATCCGTTGTAATAGACGACTATCGTAAGGAAAGAATGTTCAATCCAAGAAACACAAAAGAATACTATTACACCGCCATGGTATGAAGGTCCTCGAGTTTAACCTTGAACTTCAAATAACAATTAATAGTATCAAAAGTAGGAAGCTGATATTAAAACACCTCTGTAGCAGACCTAGTTGAGAGGCCAGATGTATATCAGAATGAAGTCTCTCATGATAAAACAAATTAGTTCATTTTTCATTGAATTTTGGCAAGGTAAAATCACAAGAAGATGTTACGAAAATCATATTTGTTGAAAACCATATCATTCTTGTGTCTCAAGTCCTGGAAATGAAGGCAAAATATGGGACTAGGGTCGGAAGGGGGATCGATCATGAATTTTCTAATATACCCTAAATTTTCATGAAACAAAACCAAAGTTGACAGTGCATAATATATTTTCAATTAAGTCTTTGGATACAGATTGGCAAGGCCTGGTCAGGGTACTCTTGAATAAGAAGCACCATTATACTCCTCCTTTACCACACCTGGCACCACCATCATAAACTTAGGCAGGAGTGGAAGAAGAAACAAATGGAGGAACCAAGAAACATGGAAGAATACTATTCCACAACCATGGCACGGAGGTCCTCCAGTTTAACCTTCAAATTCAAACCACAATTAATAGCATCATAGGTAGGAACTGGAAGCTGATAGAAAATAACCTCATGTAGCAGACCTCATTGTGAGGGCAGGCTTTTGCTGTATATACCAGAATGAAGTCTCTCATGATAAAACCAGTTAGTTCAGTTTGCAAGGAATTTTCGCAAGGTAAAATCACAAGTAGATGAAAAAGAGAAAAAGAGAAAAGAGAAGGAGATTGGCTATTAGGTTCCCTAGAGGCTGTGGGTTGAGCTGCTAGTCATTGGAGCCCTGTAACAACTTGGGTTCCCTCGAGGCTGTGCGTTGAGATAGGATCCCTAGAACCCTGTAATAGCTTGGATCCCTGGAGGCTATGGGTTGAGACAAGGTCTCTTGAGCCCTATCACAACTTGGGTCCATGGAGGCTTTGGGTTGAGATGTAATGTCTGGAGCCCTATAATGGCTTGGGTCCTCTGGAGGTTGTGGGTTGAGATAGTAAGCTCTGGAACCCTAGATAACTTGGGAAGAAGCTAATCCTGAAGCAGCATCAAAGGAAGAGTTGATTAAAGACCTCTAGCTATTGCATTGTTTTTACAATGGATTCTAGACTCCATAGAAGGGAGTGAGTCACTGCGTGCTCACTTGGGGTTGGCGCCGAGCACTAACGTTTACCCGAAGGCCTGCAAGATCTCTGAGATAGATTCATGGTTGAAATAACCAACTTAGGAAATCCATGGCATGGTCAAGATTCGTTCTTACGACAGTTGTAAATATCGTTGTCCAATGCATTGCTTAAGGCAGGGTTAAGATCCCTTCATCAGGCCATTGTAAAGATCGGGTGCTAGTTCAATGTGGCGCAAAGAGGAATGCCATAAATTTATAGCACATTCCGGCTAAACCTCATCCTACCTTTGGAAGGTAACCCTAGACATGAAGGTCCCCCATTGTCGCAGCCAGATTTCCCCTAATGCGATTGGTCGTGAGAGTATTCCCGTGGCCCGAAGGTGGAACCCTTAAGGGTTATCCCGGGAGATTGTTATGGGAAGCAATGGGGACCAACCAAGATTAGCTGGTGGACACACCAACCTGGAAGTTCTGTGATTGGTTAGAGGTGGACCCTCATGACAGGTCGATTCATTCAGGTTCACAACGAAACATTTTCCAGGGTGCAGGCGGGGAGAAGGTCGGGTTAATGCATCGGGATTACCTGGGCAGGTTGACGTGTGTCCAACAGTTAATCCATTGGGCAGAAGGGTGGACCACTGGCCAGGTGGCCCAGAAGTCTTATTCTAGTGGAATGTTGGAGCGAAAGAATTGAGTGCGTCGGGCAAGGTCTTGCAGGATGACGTAAGGTGGGTGCGTGGCAGGGGAAACACCATTGTCGTGGTGCTATTTGTTGTAATTTGGCCCACTTGCCGAGTCAACCCGATGAGTTCACCCCAGAAGTATAATGCATGGAGTCCATAGCAAGCGTTGGGAGAAGACTAGCAAGATGACGTAAGTCATACCACGCTAGCAGAGTGCATACCTGATTGGTGGAGAAGGGTCTTGTTGGATGTTGTGACCCTGAAAGGATAGAGGGGCACAACAAGAGGAGTCACCATGAAGGTAGTGAGATGACATGGGGTAGGTCATAGTGGTAGGTCAGAGCGGAAGCGCAGACAAATGAGGAGGCGGCGACACGACCCCACCATCCTTGCAAGCCCGGAACAAAGGCCCCAATGGTAGTTAAAGTGCGTGCTTGGGGAAATCGTCGGGACAAGGTAAGTGGGTTGGAGCATCTAGTGGCACCCACCCGGAAGGCATAAAGGCGTTGTGCTTAAAGGCGTTGAGCTGCAGTGAAGAGAGGAGGCTATTTCTTTCGACAAGGTCGATAAATACAAATATAACTATACATGCGCACATATATATAAGCACACATATTACAAGCTCTAGGTTATGAGGCTCTTATGATAAGTCGAGAAGCTGATGTAAAGCACAGACTGCCTAAAAAATATAAAATGTTTACGCCATTCCTCTAAAAGGACTTGAGGGGTATTAAACTTCTGAAATTGGAATCCTATTGCAGCAACTAGAAGTTATTCTCCTAATTGTTAATTTAATTTAACAATTTATTAGTTATTTGGTATGGCAAATACTGAATAATCACACTGAAATCTACACAAATAAAAAATGTAGAAGAATAAACACTAGAAGAATGCCAGCACACTCATAAAATTTACAAAATTATTTTTGGACAAAGGTCCCCGGAAAAACCCAAGTCGGGAAAACCGGTGCAGCAGATGAGGGTTTTATTTTATTATGCAATAGTGAAATTTGAGTACATCTATGGATGCCCAGCTGGAAATCCAAACAGCAAGAAAATCTGGGCAAAATATTGAAGGGAATTACCCTTCTCCCACAAGAAATCTCTGGCACGACTTGCCTTCAGCAAACTCGTTGTCCAAACCTCACCGTGAGACCCTCTGCATTGTATCCCACATGTGTGGCTTTAAATTGCCTCTGATGAAGTTATTTTTCCTTTGGCTGCTGAGGAAATCGTCTCTATGGCCTTCTAGGACCTCTGCCCGGCCTTTGGAACTATGAAAAAAATTTCTCACCACCAAATTGATCTGCTTACTGAAGCTCCTACGCAGAGCCTCTGCGCTGCCTCTTCGGGATAACTCAACCCTCTTATTTTTTCCTCTCCGAATTTGGAAATATTTCATCCAGATCACTGTCCCTACTCACACTGCTTCGATCACTCTGACTCTCTCTCCGGCAACTGACTATTGCTACTTTGGAAATCGATCTGCCAATGAAATCGAACTGCTGAAGTGATATCCCCATTACCACATCGACCTCCTTTTATAATCCTCTGTTGGAGCACCAACGACCAAGATTAAAACCTAATCAGTGGATAAGATCATCTCTGGATCAATCTGTGTGAGTTTCTAGACTATTCTCGCCTTGACTTAATTAATACTGATTAATTAACCAATTTTCCTAAGTTTAGACTTAGGAAATATTAAAAAATTGGTTAATAATCTAATTAAGTCACTTCTTGGCAAAATTTCCATAAACGATTTTTGGGTTCTATAGATCTCATGTATTCTAGCCTCTTCACAAGGTTTCGTGGATAGAACACATTCGATGCTAGGAAAACTAACATGTGTAAATTCTGAAACCAGAAATCCTATTGCAACAACTGGAAGTTATTCTCCCAATTGTTAATTTAATTTAACAGTTTATTTGTTGTTTGCTATGGAAATACTGAATAAATCACACTGCAATCTACACAAATAAACACTGTGAAAGAGTAAACGTTGGAAGAAATGCTAGCACACATAAAATTTACACAATTAATTTTGGACAAATGTCCCCAGAAAAACCCAACTCAAGAAAACCAGTGCAACAGATGAGGGTTTTATTTTAGTATGCAGCAGTGAAATCTGAGTACATCTATGGATGCCCCGCTGACAATCCAAACAAAAGAAAATCTAGGCAAAATACTGAAGGGAATTACCCTTCTCCCACAAGCAATCTCTGGCACGACTTGCCTTCAACAAACTGGTCGTCCAAACCTCAGCGTGATCCCCTTTGCGATGCTTTTGCACTGTCTCCCACATGTGTGGCTCGAAACTACCTCTGATGAAGTCGTTCTACCTCTGGATGCTGAGGAAATCATCTCTTGGGCCCTCTGGACCTTTGCCTAGCCTCTAGAATTGAGAATTAATTTTCTTACCACCAAATTGATCTGCTCGTTGAAGCTACTGCGCATAGCCTCTGTGCTGCTTCGCTGGGATAACTCAGCCCTCTTCTCTCTGGATCTGGAAATATTTCCTCCAGATCATTGTCTGTGCCCCTCACACTGCCTCGATCTCTTTGACCCTCTCTCCAACAATTGACTATTGATACTCTAGAAAGCAATCTGCCAATGAAATCAAACTGTTGAAGGGATATCCCCATCACCACATCGACCTCCTCTTATAATCCTCTGTTGGAGCACCAACAACCAAGATTAAAACTTAATAAATGCCTAGTATCATCTCTGGATCAATCCATGTGTATTTCTAGAATATTCTTGCCTTGAAGTAATTAACACTGATCAATTAACAAGTTTTCCTAAATTTAGACTTAGTAAACATTAAAAAATTGTAGATAAATGTCTTTCAGATTAATTTGCTTCAATCCTAATGAATCAGATTAATCCGAAAGACATTTATCTACATTATGGATCACAAAAGTCTTAAGATCTAACATTCAAAAATTGGTTAATAACCTAATTAAGCCACTTTTAGGCGGAATTTCCAGAAACGATTTATGGGTTCTTGAGATCTCATGTATTGTAGCCTCTCCACAATGTTTCATGGCTAGAACAAATCCAATGCTACAAAAATTAACACTCCCTCTTAGCGAGGAATGTGTGCTAGTGTTGCTGCACACCTAGTAGCAACAACCTATTTCTGCACCATCTCTTGTCATGTTGCTGATGTCTGGCTGCTGCTGCCCACCAATCACTGCACAACTATGATATGCGCTGCATCTGTGCTGCTGCTGACACTGTTGAACTGCTGCCAACGCTGCATCTGCACTGCAACTTTGTTGTTGCTGCTACTACAACATATGCAACTGAAAAAAATCCAAAACTGAACCAACTATGCTCAGTATGATGAATCTGTCACCCGAGTCTTGACTGCTACTAACAACTGCACTACTGAAAATTTTGTGTTGTTGCTGACTCTGCACTGTGCCAACTACACTGTTGTCAAATCTGCACTGCGTTGCTCAACATTTGACTACTACTAGTCTCCTACAACTGCCACTGGTCCATCCTGCTACTAAATATTGTGGGCCCCTGTAGCCAGGTATTGATCCAAGAGGTGGACTCCTCAAGAACCCCACCCATTTATATCTCTTTGGAGCTACAACTCCTAGTCACCCCACCTCATTCTTGGAGGTATATCAGCAATCATGGCGAAGTTTTCTTCCAACCTGGAGGACAACCTACCAATATTGGCATCAGTTGTTGCCTGGTCCTACTTCTCCTCCTTGTCCTTCTTCCTGAGACGACACTGGGTACTGTAGTGACCAAGCTCACCACATCTAAAGCACTTAACCTTTGACAGGTATTTCTGCTTCTTCCTCTGCTCCCCCTATCCCTGACTGGAACCCTTTAATGCGAGGACCACATTCTCCTCCTCCTTCACTGTCTTCGGTGATCGGTCTGTAGCTATTGCTGCCATTGATGGAGCTCTTTAGAATATCTCGCCTCAAATCTTCTTGCTACAAGTCAACCCATACTTTGTCCCACTCTGGTAGCTTGTCTCTACCCAATATACTTTGGACAAAGACTTGGCATTCCTCTAAGACGTTATTGAGCACCAACCGCACTAGCTTCGATGCTTGAGGTGCTGCCCCAACAACCGAAAACTGATCCGGAACCTCCTAAATCCTAGTGAGGAAAGGGTCTATGCCTTCCCCTTTCTGCATCCAGATGCATCTCAACTTTTCCTCGAGGTATATCATCTACTGCTCGGAAGTACCCTGATATAACATAGCGAGAGCATCCCACATCTGCTTGGCAGTATCCTTGCCAGCTATATGCGAGACAATATGATCCCAAACTCCATCCAAGATCAACCACTTCGCCCGTGCCATCTACTTCTTGTACTCTTTTTGTTGATCTACATCATAGTGAACCGCCACTACTACATCAATATAGGCTATCAGAGCAAATTCGTCCAAAAGGAAGGACACCCTTGTCATCCAGATGACATAGTTGGAAGCTCCACCCAACCTGTCTTGATCTCTAAGTCCTACAGTGGCCTGTGAAAATTCGATATATCAAATATTACTGCAACAACTGATATTATTAATTTTATTTGTTAAATTTATTAACCAAATTATTCGCAGTTTTCTATGGCAAATATCGAAACATATACACTGCAGCCTTCACAAATAAAACACTGCGGAAAGTAAATGCAAGGAAAAATAATCGCACACATATAACCACAATGACACAGTTATTTTTGGACAATCGTTCCTGGAAAAACCCAATGTGGGAAAATCAGTGTAGCATATGAGGGTTTCTTTTATTAATCTTCAACACTAATTCATGTACAAGATACTAGATAGCAAAATAGAAGAGGAACCATTGAGAGATATATACTGATGAATTTATCACACTCCACAGCGTTTTTATGACCCCAAAGAGGACCTTCTACCCTTTTGCCAGCCTCACTGCATCACCCTCTGCGCAGTGCCTGCGTCACTCCTCTGCGCTGGTGATATGCGTCCCTCCTATGCGCTGCCCTTTCCAGACTTCTCCTCTTCTCTCAGAGTATTGATGATGCCCTCTCTCTCCCACATGCAACTTGTTGAAATGTGTAACTAGGTCGGTCTTCATGTTGACTATGTAATTATATATTTATTCAAAGAAGATGTCAAAAGACCTTGTAAAGAAGCTCACAAACAGTCCAAAAAGATGATGGGAGACAAGCTCTAAAAGGCATTGAAAGTCAAGCCTAGACAACCCTCCAACATGCTGGAATAAACACCTCATAAAGTATTCATTATGTCAGCATACAAACTGTGGACAAGTCGGCCTAAAGTCAATTTGGTGAGTCGGATTGAAGACCAGGAAACATACACTTATATATAACTTCTCTACAAATCATTTGAAGACAAGAAAAATTCATATAAGTTCTGTGAGTTAATAAAAGTGCAGATCTGAAGGTTAATCAAAGTACTGAAGGATAAATTGAAATACTGAAAGATAAATCGAAGTGCTGAAGGGTAAATCAAGTTACTGAAGGTTAATCGAAGTGCTGGAGGATAAATCAAAATACTGAAAGTGCTGAAGGTTAAGTGCTGAAGGTTAAGTACTGAAGGTTAAAATCGAAGTACTGAAGGATTGAAGGTTAATGTGGATTGAAGATTACAGATTGTGGAATATACAGGAGGGAGTAGATTGATGAAGGTACAGGAAAGTATAGTTTGAGGACAGGTACAACAAGGTACAGGATTGCGGAGTGGTCCAGCAAGATTGCGGATAGGTGCAGGAAGAGTACCATACAAACATCTTTGAGTTTGAAGTATCTAAGGAAAGAATTTGTCAAATTCAAAGACAGTGATCATAAGAAGAAAGGCTTATCTAAAGGTGAAAGTAAGGAAGGTAAATTAGAGATTTACCTTCCTAACTACATTTCAAGAAATTCAGTTACAAGTAAAAATAATTATGTCTCTACATTTGACTGAGTACTTTGATAATTGACTTGATGAAAGATTAACTAAGAAGAGAATACATAAGTAAGATCACAAGTAATTATCAAGAAGAGAATTTTTGTATTAATCTCAGCCCTATAGATTGTCAACATGGTATCAAAGAAAAGGTAACAGTTAACGAAGGACATCTAAGAGACACTTACGGGTCAAATTTCAAAAACATCTAAGCAATTCAAAGGAGGATTCTCTGAAAATTTCAAGAAGCAATCACAGTCTAAATTTCACAGTCAATAGTTAGGATCATATTGAGCTAATTTCAAGAGTATTTTTGACAAACTCAGTTCGGTAGTCTAACTACTATACTTCTCGACATACCTAGTGCAATTCAAAGTGATACTTCAGGTCTAGTATTATCTACATTAACATAATCACCCACTTTCATACTATATGGTGGTACATGATTCAGTGTTGCTACAATTAAGATGATTCTTGTGCAAACACCGCAATCTTTGAGAACTCACAGTGCAATCACAATAATATAGTGCTATCTTAAAAGAACGATTTTAGTATCAAAATGAGACCTCGGTTTCATGACAGAAAGAGCACAAGACATAGGCAACCAAAAGAAGGGTTAATCATCATTACAGCAAGGACCTAATCCTTACCCTTGAAGAAGATCATCCAAAGAGAAAGCACTAACACAGCTTTTCTCAACAACCATCAAAGAAGTCATGCTGAAGACTTTATCTTCACTTATCAAGTAAGTATATTTCATTCTATAATCAAATTTGGTTAAATGACTTTGTTTTTGCAGGGAGATCTATAAGCTGGTTAGGTTACCAAGAATCGTTGCATGAGCAGGATAGTGACAATCCTCGAAGAAAGCAAAGTCATGAAAAGTATAAGAAGGATTGGGGACATCAAGAAAATATATGATAAGCTGAAAGAACTATTCTATGCAATAAATAAGGTTATGTCACTTAGACCCAATTTACACAAAATTGAGGTATCAAAGAATGAAGGGATATATTCATAAGATTTCAACTGTGGGATCTGGAAAAGAGGATAAGATGGATAACGTAACAAATAGACAAGAAAATTACCTCATTCAACTTGTGGTCTCTATACTAGATGGAAAAAGAAAAATCAAGGGCAAAAATGTTGAAGGATAAAAGACTCAAACATTTACAGAAAAAAAAAAATAGGAAGTTGAGGAAATGTGGAAAACTTATGGACATTACAATAAATATGGTCCTAAAGGGACAATCTTAATAGGAGAAAGAAAATAAGATTCAAGGAAAATCACGCAAACTTATGAATAAGGAATTGATTTTTGTTGGTTATATGATAGGAAGAAATGTAGCATCCTGATCCAAGCATGGCAGGAGCTCCTGGTCAATCAGCTCCGGGAAAACCTCTTTGACAAACTTTAAGAAAGTAGTCATCAAGAGCAAGGGTCATCATAGAAACATACTTCTGGGATGTGATGACATATTGATGAAACAAGCCAAGGGAATGAAGCTATTCATTCCTAAAACTTGCTACAGGATGACTCAAGGGAAAAAGGGTATGAGGTATGTATATATTTATATGATAAAACATTGGATGTTGTGAAGTCATGTCATATGGATGTAGGTAATGAACTTCTATATTTAGAAGTATGATCTATGGAGGAGTATCTTTCAGTGCACGGACAAATGAAATCAACATAATATGTCCTCATGGAATATGAGGTGGTTGTATATGAACAAGAAACTAGAAAGGTTATAAGTTCCTGGGAATAAAGAATGTGCAGAGAGGAAGAAATCATGACATGCAACCATGTCAAAAGGCAACTATCATCCGAAAGCGAAGAAGATGTGACTAGGAGATCTCCTGGGAGGATATGTAGACTCTGACAGAAGTCTGGTATATAAGAAGACTCTTGACAAAACATATCATTAGGAGATGTGTCAATCTGTATGAAGGATGTAGATACCTACAGGAAGATGTCATGGTGAAAGATCGTCACTAAGGTAACTTTTGTTCTAAAAGTTCATATGTATATTTTTATTTGGATGAATTTGTGCAGGGCTGCCAATCATGGGAAAGGATGTATGATCCTTGGAGATGATTCAAAGGAAAGCAGCATGGCATAACAATGGACCATATAAAAAAGTCTGGTGAATCACCTTCTGATAGCTGACATGACTCAGGATGAAAGTGATGGATGATCTGTACCCTATGAAGCTAAAAGTTGGAGATTCCTCAATATCGAAATCCATGACATTGAGGATAGGAATTCTTCATGAGCAGTTGGGTGTCTCACCATTGCTGCTAGAGGTCCCTGGATAAGAGGGAGTCTACTGATAAGTTTCTTACTTGGAAGAAACTTGGTAATTCATAAGAATGAGCTTAGGTACATTCCGTGTTTAGAAATGAGTACATTTCATTGTGGAATAGGTCCTCCCTGGTTGAGAGGGAGAGATAGACACATCATTCTATTCTTGGGAAGACAGAATGGAGGATTAGGTAATCATCTTGCATTCCATACTCTTTGAGAATGTGATAGGGCATTCAAGATAAGAGTAGTTGGGGACCGATATTCTTGGAGGGCTAGATACCCAAGAGAAGAATAGTCCAAGAAGGCCATACTTTGGGAACACCCGGGTGGAGTATGTCCCTTGGAGAGACAATGAAGAAGGTATCTATAAGTCATGTGTCTCACCGGCATCGAAGCCCATTGTCTCGTTGAAGAGATGGGGCAGTTAGTCAAGGCCTTGCACTAGGATATAACTATATGAATACAGATGCGATTACCAATCCGATTTTTCTTATGAGATTCTTTAGTTTGAAAGTGATCATGTAACTATATGAATACCTCCCTATTTAAGAGGGACTGTTGAAAAGTGTAACTAGGTCGGTCTTCATGTTGACTATGTAATTATATATTTATTCAAAGAAGATGTCAAAAGACCTTGTAAATAAGATCACAAACAGTCCTCAAAGATGATGATAGACAAGCTCTAAAAGGCATTGAAAGTCAAGCGTAGACAACCCTCCAACATGCTGGAATAAACACCTCATAAAGTATTAGTTATGTTAGCATACAAATTGTGGACAATTCGACCTAAAGACAATTTTGTGAGTCGGCTTGAAGACCAAGAAACATACACTTATATATAACTACTCTACGAATCATTTGAAGACATGAAAAATTTGGATAAGTTCTGTGAGTTAATAAAAGTGCATATCTGAAGGTTAATCGAAGTACTGAAGGATAAATTGAAATAATGAAAGATAAATTGAAGTGTTGAAGGGTAAATCAAGGTACTGAAGGTTAATCTAAGTGCTGAAGGATAAATCAAAATACTGAAAGTGCTGAAGGTTAAGTACTGAAGGTTAAAATCGAAGTATTGAAGGATTGAAGGTTAATGCAGATTGAAGAGTACAGATTGTGGGATATACAGGAGGGAGCAGATTGAGGAAGGTACAGGAAAGTATAATTTGCGGACAAGTACAGCAAGGTACAAGATTGCTGAGTGGTGCAACAAGATAGCAGATATGTGCATGATGAATACCGTATAGACATCTCTGAGTTTGAAGAATCTAAGGAAAGAATTTGTCAAATTCAAAGACAGTGATCATAAGAAGAAAGGCTGATCTAAAGTTGAAAGTAAGGAAGGTAAATCAAAGATTTACCTTCCTAACTACATGATGTAGAAATTATGCACAAATCAAAATATTGCGCACAATAGAGTGTGTATTCTCTTAAACATGAAATTCTCATCCAAAATCTTCATACAAACCAATTAGATTCAATACAACTATATATGAAGAGAGAACCGAACAAAAACAAAATACTGGCATATAATAACAACAAGAAATATCAGATTCAAGCCATTTTGGCCGAATATTACAATTGTTGCCTTCTTGGCCCTCACCATTCTTCACACTGGCACACTATCCTTCTCTACATTTTTTCTCTGTCCTATTCCATTTTATATATCTATATTCCATCCTCATACAAAGCTCATATTTATACATATTTGTGGATTAATTGGAATCCATGATTTCCTCCATAAATAACTCAACCAAATCCTAAAATAGCTTTATCCCTCTTTTGACTCAACTAAGTTCCATTTAAGGAGTTCATAATACCTAAAATATCTATCCAACCCAACTCCACTCATATCCTCAATTTATTAAAATAATATTTACAATAAACCTCACACTCAGATTTTCCTCTCAATTTATTTAAAATGTGCATAATTTATAAAATAATAAAAAAAACATAACCCCCTAAATCACCAAATACAAAATGACAATTAAGAGGGATGCTCCTGCATCAAACTCCCCATGTAGAGAACTTTCCATAGACTCCTGTCTATGAGGTCCGTCACTTTTCTGTAATAATGCGACAGCCACAAGTCTCAATGACTTGCTACCTCCAGGATTCCAAACTCTGTTTTGCCACTGGTCTTTTAAAGTATCAACTCCATTTTTTAATTTTGCACAAAAGTCCTAGAATAGTATTTTCAGAACACTATTGAATGTAACTCCCGCTTTTCCATACCACATCATATTTATTTATGGAAATACAGACTGGCGTAGAAACGTTGATACCCATTCTTCTAGTCTCCAGACTTTGAAAGAATCTTGAACTAGCTTTACATCAGCATCACCAACATCACTCATTCTGTCAACCGGATTCCATAGGTCTTTACAACAATTGCTTCCGCCAATTCCTCGGAGTAATTCCTCTTTGTCAATTACATCAATACGATTGATGTTTTCTGTAGTGTTTTTTCCTCTTTCCGTTACAATTTCTCTGGTCTTATCTTCTTTGGTCTCTGGCTCTTTGTCTGTTGCTTCCTTCTGCAATTGCACTGAACACTCAACTTTCTGTAATGAAGGATAATCAAGAACTTCTTCTTGATCACAACTATTTTCATTGATTTCCCCTATAGTAACAAATTTCTCATCTGGTGTTGTACCTACATTCATCAACAAATTATTAGTTTTAAAAATACAAGACCTTTCGGCCTCTTTTGATGCTTTAAGCACCAACCTCCCATCGTAGTCCTTTTGGATTTCGGTAAATCCTCTTTTGAATTGCTGGTTGCTTTCATAATTATCTTGCTGGATTAATACTTTTGTTTCCTTTATGTCTCTAAGGACATAACTTTCTTGCTGCTCCTGATCTTTCATCTCATCTTCAAATACTTTCTGCTCAATTTCTCTGATTTCGACATCATATTTATTAATGTCGCCACCTGTACCTACAACCACATTATTATTTAAAGAGTCAAAGCATTCACTTAACTCTATAAAATTTAGAAACATTTCCTCCTTATCATGCATGACAACTACAATCTCTTCTTTATCAGGTTCTGCAAGCTTCATTTCTCCTTCAGGTTTCTTGGGCCATTTTTCCAAGAACTCTATTTCCATGTGAAATCTTTCCAGCGTTTCATCACAACCTTCATTCCCAGTTTCGTTCTTCTTTTGGCAATCCTCCTGAGTCATCCTGTTTTTTTTATCATCACATTGCAAAATTATTTCATTAATTTTATTAAACAAATTCATTTGTTTACCTCCTTGGAATATCACTATGGCATTTTCATTATTCTTCTGCTCCATAATAGCTTCAACTGGTTGTCTTACACCAAACAAGAATTCATCTATGAATTCTTTCAGCTGCAATAAATCAATACCTTCCTCCTCTAAAAGGCATTCTCCATCATACTTCACCTCAAGGGCTTCATTCATCTTTGTGACAGTTTCACCAGACTGTCCACCATCTTCTGCACATCCTGCAAACATACAAAAACTATGAGATTTAAAAATACAAGGCTTCATAGCCTCATCTGCTTTTCTTGTTAACATATCTTCAAATTGTTCTGAACTATTCCAATAGTTCATGAGATATTTCTCATTATCCTCTTCACCCAGAATTTCAACCTCTTCTGGTCCACAAATGGAAAATTCCATTCTCATTATCCTCTTCACCTAGAATTTCAACCTCTTCTGGTCCACAAATGGAAACTTCCATTTCTAACTCAGCTCCTCTGAGTTCTTCACGCCTCAATTGCACATTCGTCATTTGCTCGAGCTTCCTCAGCTCTTCTATTAACTGCATATTTACCTATTGATTCCTCTTTTCTTGTAGTCTATGCCATTGCACTTTCTTCCTTATGGTCCAACCATATCTTTGGTCTTTCTTATTTATCTGCAACAATTACATCAATAACTCAAGATGAACTGTTATCTTAGCCTTCTCCCTCTCATATTCTTCATCAATCAACTGCTTCCATATGTTATTTGCCTTGGCATCTTCCTTCTTCTTTCTTTAGTTGTGGCCTTTCTCAGAACCTCTGAAATGACTATCAACAATCATTTTCTCCTCCTTTGTGAACTTCATATGTTCACTTGTGGATTTCATTCAATCCCCCTTTTCAGCAAGCCTTCATACTTGCCATCCAACAATGCAAGCTTTCTTCTAGTACTTGGTATCTTTCGGTTCTCTGTCTTAGAATAATTTCTAGGAAACTCTCTTTCTTCTCTTTGCTGCAAACAACAACTGCAATATTTCTTGTTATACAATGACCAAACTCTTTGGGTGTCAGGCTCTGCTGATCATGCACCCAATTACATTCAAACCTTTGAATTGGTTTAAGACTCTTTGACTCCAGACTTGACATCAACTCTTCATCTTGGATGAAAAATGCACCCTTTTGCACAATAACTCAATGGTTTAACTTGACTCAAGCTATACAAATTTCTTCATTTGACCTTAAAATCTTATTTGACTTCCAAGCTCGACCTAATAATTACAATAGTGGATATTTTGACTCTAATTCAAGTTATACAATATACCAATGAACATCTACCATTAATACATTCTCATGATGTAAAATATTCACTCTACCAATTCTCTCTCATACTTCATTCTTATGATAATATCATAAGTCACTAATTATATCATCTCCCATTATCACTTGATTTTACTCACATGATACTTAAGCCTTTAAATCAAAATGCAATCCACTTTTTCCAGGATTTATTTTATGATGAAAATAAAATAAACCATTTAATTTTCAACATTTAAAATACCTTTTGAAAATGAATTTTCATACCTTACGTTTCTTTCAAGGTTATTTAATAAACCTTTTCTTTTCAACTTCAACTCTCCAGACTTCATTCCTCTATATCGTTCTTATCACTGTGAATATTTGCATGCCCTTCATCGACATTGTACAAAAAAAATACCATAATATCTTCAACACGCTCACCATCTTAGTGTAGATAGTTTTCCTGTACTTCCATGCAGCTCCTTATTTGCAGTGACGGTTCTCATGCAACACCATCTCTCTTCAATGCACAAAAACAATTCCTCCATAGGAATTTTCCAAAATTTTCTCTTAACATGGTGGCATCAACATATTTCTCTGCAGCAACAAACACAAACCATACTATCTTCTAAACAGAACAATGTGAACACTTTCACATGCGCTACAAGAAACGATCAATCATGATCTTTAACTCATGGAAATCATAAATGCTCCTTTACAAGCTTGCTCCTCCATGTAGATCTCAGTTATCACAACCTCAAAACGATATGTCACAACCACGCTCGAACCATATTTGCACATCAATTTCTCAGATGGATTTCAATTCTATTCCTTAAACTTTGGATTGATTTCACTCTTTCATAAAATTTACAAAAATTAACTTCTCAAGTATGGCAAGGGGAATTGAATCATCCAAAGATTCTCGGCTTGCTGAACTGATGACAATCATGCCCAAGAAATAATTTACACTGAAGACAAAAATAAGAAAGAAATGCTCCACCGCAGGACCAGAAAATCAAGATTGATGTCGTAGAGGTTCCTTATTCCCACGAATCTAAGAAAGAATGCAGATCCTCAGTATTTTAAACTAGATCTGGAAGCTCACTACACTCTCGTTGCTTCTACTCAGCAATCAGCGTTTGGAGGTGTTACAAATTCTGAAACTTTGCACTTTTCCTGTCTACTAGGCGCTTGTCATTTTTTTCTTGCAAACCCAAAGACACAGTGGTCGAATATCCTGAGCTTTGAATATATTGAGCTTCTGATTGACCAATTTTACCAACAGTCTCAACCAATGATCTACCAGAACATTGAAATCACCAAACCACTGCTATCACTTTTACATGCCAAGGAGGTTGACTAAGCCACGCAGCCACGCAGATTCAGGTGTAATCTAGCAACCACTGCACTTGCTTCCAAAATAGCGCTCACTTGCCATTTCACAGTATCCACACCCACCTTATATCCAAGTTAAACATTTCGTTTGGCATTTCTTATGACAATCTAGGATTACAACAACTTTTATTTGTGGGTTACTAGATCGATTCTTCGATTGGAATTAATGCCATTCGCACATTCAATTCAACAACACTTATCCACACATATATATAATTGCAGAGTCAAATAAACAACATAAAACATGGAATGATATAATAATAAATATATAAATTTCACATGGGCCAAATATTTCATTGGTTGCCCCTTTGCACTTGCATTCTTCAAAACAGCGCACACAACAAACTTGCACCAATTTACTCCCACAACAGGCAGGCATCTTCCCGCTCTGATACCAAAATAATGTAGAAATTCTGCACAAATCAAAACATTTCACACAATAGAGTGTGTATTCTCTTAAACATGAAATCCTCATCCAAAATCTTCATATAAACCACTTAAATTCAATACAACTATATATGAAGAGAGAACCGAACATAAACAAAATACTAGCATATAATAACAACAAGAAATTTCAGATTCAGACCATTTTTGGCCGAATATTACAATTGTTTCCTTCTTGGCCCTCACCATTCTTCACACTGGCACACTATACTACTCTACATTTTTTCTTTGTCCTATTCCATTTTCTATATCTATATTCCATTTTCATACAAAGCTCATATTTATACATAATTGTGGATTAATTGGAATCCATGATTTCCTCCACAAATAACTCAACCAAATCCTAAAATAGTTTTATCCCTCTTTTGACTCAACTAAGTTCCATTTAAGGAGTTCATAATCCCTAAAATATCTATCCAACCCATCTCCACTCATATCCTCAATTTATTAAGATAATATTTACAATAAATCTCACACTCAGATTTTCCTCTCAATTTATTTAAAATGTGCATAATTTATAAAATAAGAAAAAAAACATCACCCCCTAAATCACCCAAATACAAAATGACAATTAAGCAGGATCCTCCTGCATCACTACATTTCAAGAAATTCAGTTACAAGTAAAAATAATTCCGTCTCTACATTTGACTGAGTACTTTGATAATTGACTTGATGAAAGATTAACTAAGAAGAGAATACATAAGTAAGCTCACAAGTAATTATCAAGAAGAGAATTTTTGTATTAATCTTAGCCCTATAGATTCTCAACACAACTCACCCTCTGATTTGATTTTCTCTTGTCAAACTTCAGCCACTGAGAAAATCGATCTTCTTGGGCAACTGAGTATATGTACTGGTGTGTTTTTCCAAGTGCCCATCGAGTTCCTTCTTATAATCTCTTGTTTAGATATCAACTGCCAATATTAAAACATAATCGATGGCTAAGGTTAGCTTATACTTGATCCTCGTCTTTATCTAGAAGATTCTCACTATATTTAATTAATACACTTTAATTAATCACATTTCCTAAGTTTATACTTGGGAATACATTAAAAATGATTAATTATTTTAATTAAATCATCTCCAGTTGGAATTTTCCCAAATGATTTCTCCCACATGTGTGGCTCGAAACTACCTCTAATGAAGTCATTCTGCCTCCAGTTGCTAAGGAAATAGCCTCTCTGACCTTCTAGGACCTTTTCCCGGCCTCTGGAATAGAGAACGATTTTTCTCACCACCAAATTGATCTACTTGCTGAATCTACTGCGCAGAGCATCTGCGCTGCCTCTCTGGGATAACTCAGCCCTCTCATTGCTACCTCTCTGGATCTAAAAGTCTTTCCTCCAGATCACTGTCCATGCCCCTCACACTACTTCAATCTCTCAAACTCTCCCTCCGGCAACTGACTGTTGCTACTTTGGAAATGGATCTGCCAATGAAACCGAACTACTGAAGTGATATCCCTATCACCACATCGACCTCATCTTATAATCCTCTGTTGGAGCACAAATGGCCAAGATTAAAACTTAATAAATGGCTAGGATCATCTGTGGATCGATCCATGTGAGTTTCTAGACTATTCTCGCCTTGACTTAATTAAAATTGATTAATTAACTAGTTTTCCAAAGTTTAGACTTACGAAACATTAAAGAATTGGTTAATAATATAATTAAGTCACTTCTAGGTGAAATTTCCAGAAACAATTTCTGGGTTCTGGAGATCTCATGTATTCTCTCCTTTCCACAAGGTTTTGTGGCTAGAACACATCTGATGCTACAAAAACTAACATGTGAAAATTATGAAACCAGAATCCTATTGCAACAATTGGACGTTATTCTCCTAATTTTTAATTTAATTTAACAATTTATTTGTCATTTTCTACAGAAAATACTAAATAAATTACACTACAATCTACACAAATAAAAACTGCGGAAGAATAAACATTGGAAGAAATTCTAGCACACACTCATAAAATTTACACAATTATTTTTGGACAAAAGTCCCCGAAAAAACCCAAGTCGGGAAAACCAGTGCAGCAGATGAGGGTTTTATTTTATTATGCAGCAGTGAAATATGAGTACATCTATGGATGCCCAACTGGCAAGCCAAACAGCAAGAAAATCTGGGCAAACTACTGAAGAGAATTACCCTTCTCCCACAAGCAATATCTGGCATGACTTGCCTTCAACAAACTGGTCATCCAAACCTCAACGTGAATCCCTCTGCGTTGTCTCCCACACGTATGGCTTGAAACTTCCTCTGATGAAGTTGTTCTGCCTCCAGCTGCTGAAGAAATTGTCTCTCTAGCCTTTTGGGACCTACGCCAAGCCTCTGGAACTGAGAACAATTTTTCTCACCACCAAATCAATCTGCTTGTTGAAGCTACTATGCAAAGCCTCTGCGCTATCTCTCTAGGATACCTCGACCCTCTTGTTGCTGCCTCTCAGTATCTAGAAATATTTCCTCTAGATCACTGTCCCTGCCCCTCACACTACTTCGATCTCTTTAAACCTCTCTCCAGCAATAGATTGTTGCTACTCTGGAAATGGATCTACCAATGAAATCGAACTACTGAAGTGATATCCCCATCACCACATTGACCTCTTCTTATAATCCTCCGTTGGAGCACCAACAGCCAATATTAAAACTTAATCAATGGCTAGGATCATCTTTGGATCGATCCGTGTGAGATTCTAGACTATTCTCGCATGACTTAATTAATATTGATTAATTAACCAGTTTTGAAACATTAAAAAATTGGTTGATAATCTAATTAAGTCACTTCTAGGCGGAATCTCCATAAACTATTTCTGGGTTTTGGAGATCTCATGTATTTTAGCCTCTCCACAAAGTTTTGTGGCTAAAAAACATCTCATGCTATAAAAACTAACAAGGGGTTGGGGTACATTACACCATCGTCATAAACTTAGAAAGGGAGGGAGGAAGAAAATAATGTTGGAACCAATAAATGCAGAAGAATACCATTACACAACCATGGCACAAATGTCTTGCACACTTTAACCTTGAAATTCAAACCACGATTAATAGTATCATAATTAAAAGTTGATAGAAAAACAACTTGTGTAGCATACCTCATTGAGAGGGCATATTTTAACAGGCACACACACACACACACACATATATACCAGATTTTAGAGGGCAGATTTTAGTCCCCTTATGACCAAGGGGACTAAGGTCAAAAGGGGACCAACCATGAGTTTTCTAATATAGCCTGAATTTTCATGAAAGAATACCAGAGTTGACAGTGCATAATAGACTTTCAATTAAGTCTTTGGATCCAGATTGGCAAGGCCTAGTCAGGGTAGCATCATAATATCTCTCGAATAAGAAGCACCATTCCACTTCTATACCACACCACTGTCATAAACTTAGGTAGGGAGGGAGGAAGGAAAAAATGTTGGAACCAAGAAACGCAAAAGAATAGTATTACACAGCCATGGCATGCAGCTCCACCAGTTTAACCTTGAAATTAAAACCACGATTAATAGCATCATAAGTAGAAAGCTGATACAAAAATATCTCATGTAGAATACCTCATTGAGAGGGCATGTTTTTGCTATATATATCATAATGAAGTCTCTCATGATAAAACCAATTACTTCAGTCTGCAAGGAATTTTCACAAGGTAAAATCACAAGTATATGGGAAGAAAATCATGGTTGTTGAAAACTATATTAATATTGCGTCTCAAGTCCTCGAAATGAAGGCAAAATATGGTACTAGGGTCAACATGGACCAACCATGAATTTTCTAATATACCTTGAATTTTCATGAAAGAAAACCAGAGTTGAGTCTTGACGGTACATAATAGACTTTCAATTAAGTCTTTGGAACCAGATTGGCAAGGCCTAGTCAGGGTAGCATCACAATATCTATTGAATAAGAAGCACTGTTCCACTCCTATACCACACTGCCATCATAAACTTAGGTAGGGATGGAGGAAGAAAAAATGTTGGAAGCGAGAAAGGCAGAAGAATATTATTACACAACCATGGGACAAAGGTCCTCCAGTTTACCCTTGAAATTCAAACCACAATTAATAGCGTCATAACTAGGAAGCTGATAGTAAAAACACCTTGTGTAGAGGACCTCATTGAGAGGGCAGATTTTTGCTCTATATATTAGAATGAAGTCTCTCATGATAAAACCAAAATTTTGGCAAGGTCAAATCTAAAGTAGATGCGAAGAAAATCATAGTTGAAAACCATAGCATTATTGCATCTCAAGTCCTGTAAATGAAGGCAATAATATGGGACTAGGGTCATAAGGTGATCAACCATGAATTTTCTAATATATCCTGAATTTTGATGAAAGAAAAACCAAAGTTGACAGTGCATAGTAGACTTTCAATTAAGACTTTCGATCCAGATTGGCAAGGATTCGTTAGGGTAGCATCATAATATCTCTTGAATAAGAAGCATCGTTCCACTCCTACACAACACCTCAAGTAACTATTAATCTAGAAGAAGGAAGACTCAGTGAAGTTGGCTATCCCACTGAAAAAATTAATACAACATATTATAACAAGATGGAACAACAAGAAGGAAATTACTCATATTCAACTAACTAAGTTGTTGATTAAACAACTCTGCAACTCCTAAAAAGGAATAATAAGGAAGACAACTCTAAGCACCACACCAACAAAGAAATCATTAAAAAGAAGCAAAAAGAAAAAAACTAATTTACCTTGAAAAATATGATGAACTATAATAAAAGGATGAAGAGGACAATTCAAAAAATATTGAATCAGAACAAAGAAAAATAAATGGGGAAAGTAGAGTGTCTTTGAAAGTGACAAATTTTGCAGAGACTGAAAATTAAAGTAATAGCCAATAAATAGTAAAGGGCCAACGCAGACATGGGAGAAACCTCCACCCACGAATAATAGATTTAGCATGATGCCGAAGATCAGTATGAAGGGATAGGATCAATCCAACACTTAGATCAGACCATGTCCAGTATCACGAAACATGCACAAACAATCTGCAATTAATCATTGATCAGAGAAAAATGAGGATTGAATATGAATGAGCCAACCATCAATTCGATGAAGAAACAGTCTAATCGCAGGAGAAAGCAAAACAAGCCATGAGGGGCTCATACAATCCCTACTTCTTGAGCAAAATATGATGAGGGACAAATATCATAAGCTTGCAAGGGAGAATAAATGCTCAAAACGCAGATCCAACACCCTAATGATAAGTCAGACACCAACAGAGCCAGAAAGTAAGTATAGTACTGTTTTTCTAGTTTTTTGTTTTATAATTTTGCCCAAGCCAATTGCAACATTTTCAGATACCTATTAGTGACTAACAGCGTTTGCTAATTTCTAACCTAATTTTACTATGGCATTGACTCAATGTCCTTAGCTTAGACTTTCTAGGTATTTACAAACAATCCCTACTTCTTGAGAAAAATATGATGAGGGACAAATATCATAAGCTTGCAAGGGAGAATAAATGCTCAAAATGCAGATCCAACACCCTAATGATAAGTCAGGCACCAACACAGTTAGAAAGTAAGTATAGTATTGTTTTTCTAGTTTTGTGTTTTACAATTTTGCCCAAGCCAATTCCAACATTTTCAGATACCTATTAGTGACTAACACCTTTTGCTAAGTTCTAACCTAATTTTACTATGACATTGACTCAATGTCCTTAGCTTAGACTTTCTAGGTATTTACAAATAACGCATTATGAATGATATGGACCAAATAACAAGAGAAAATACAAAAATTAAGGAGGTCAAGCTAAATCAGTCCAACACTTAGATCAGACAATGTCCAGTATCACGAAACATGCACACAAAATCTGCAATTAATCATTGAAAAGAGAAAAATGAAGATTGAATATGAAGGAGCCAACCATCAATTCGATGCTAATCTCAGGGCAAAGCAAAACATACAATCCCTACTTCTTGAGAAAAATATGATGAGGGACAAATATCATAAGGTTGCAAGGGAGAATAAATGCTCAAAACGCAGATCCAACACCGTAATGATAAGTCAGGCACCAACACAATCAGAAAGTAACTATAGTACTGCTTTTTTTTATTTTTGTGTTTTACAATATTGCCCAAGCCAATTCTAACATTTTCAGATACCCTATTAGTAACTAACAACTTTTGCTAAGCTAATTTTACTTCGACATTAACACAATGTCCCTAGCTTAGATGTTCTAGGTATTTACAATTGACAAGGATGACCGACCAAGACTTACTCTATATAAGTTGAGACAAATGCCATCAAGCTAATAAAACATTCCACTTTTCGACAACAGTTAAAGAAAAATGATAGAAGAAAGGGTCAACATTTCTTCAAACCAAAATTCACTATAAATCTTTTTCTTCTTCAGACTTACTCTCGTACGTACATGATCCCTATGGAGTATATCTCACAAAAGAATTCTATGAAGTGCTCAAACCCTTTTGGCATTCACAAGTATGAAAAACTCCGCATCACAAACCCTTTTGCCACTCACAAGTATAAAAAAACTCCGCTTTGCAAACTCTTTTGGCATTCACAAGTATGAGAAAACACCAGATCCAAAAAGGAGAAGGGTCAACATTCTTCAAAAGAAACTCACTAGAAATCTTTTTCTTCTTAAATTCACTCTCCTACATGCATTTACCCAAAACCCCTGCTACTCAATTCACAAAATAATTTAATAATTTAAGAAATTATTTTGAATAAGTGGTTAGCCAGTGTAGTGATGATTATCCCCGGCCGAAGAATTCTCTGCTGTGATCAAAACGTTTTGGCACACAAATGTGAGAAAACTCCATATCACAAAGCCAAGGGGCTTAGGAAAAGATAATTAATTTCAGGGAGAATGAAATGGACAAAAGGAACAGAACGAATAGTTAAATGATGGCTCATCATTTCAATTCCCCTCCCAGTCCTACAAGCTTCGAATCGTCCTTCAAGGTCAAAAGTTCTATTATGCCTCTCTTCCCAATGTTGGGTTTCAGTTTACAGGTCCTACTTATTATCGAATTCGGCCTCCATACTAGAAACAAAAACAGAGCCTAATTACCACATGGCGAGCCTTATATCTCAGTCTATTGGCCCATAAATGCACCGAGAGAGAAAATGGCCACCGTCAGATTAAAGCAATAAATGATCCTACGGTGGCCATTTCGTCTCTCGGTGCATTTATGGGCCGATAGACTGGGATATAAGGCTCGCCAGTACCACATGGCCTCTCCAGGTCAAACAATCCAATTTATTTTTTCGTTAAAACTGCTTGTTACATTAATCTACTCGATATGCTCGCTCACTCCATACACTATATTTTTTCAACTTTCCTTCACCACCAAATAACAACAGTATAACTCAATCTAACCCGCTCAAGATCATGGATTTGCTTTAAAAGGTATTCCATTTCAGTGTGAATAGAAGACGACGCAGAAGTACTTGGTTAACCAAACAAATTTGTTGATAACTCATGATTTTAATTTAACTTGATTTTAAAATAGGAGTATTTTTTTAAAATTGGAAAATTTAAGAGAGGGAAAATTAATACTGGTAAAAATTATGATTTATGAGTAGATACATATAGTCAAGTAAAATTATCACTTCACACAATATGATTTATCAAGTAAAATTATCACTTAGAAATAACAAACCTGTGGGCAAGCTTCTATACTGATGTGATGTAGATATGTGTAAATTTATATTATTTTTATTTATTTTAAAAGCTAATTTTAAATAAATAAATATTAATTAATTAATTAATTAATTATATGAGTTTTATTTTATTAGAAGTGAAAGTACAAAAGTCTCATAGTATTTCTCTACATTTTATGGATGATAAACTAAGTAAACCATAAGCCTTAGCCAACAACAATTTTAAAAAACTTTACATATGCTTCTAAACCACTTAAATAACAAGAAATCGACCAACTAAACAATCGGTTATATATAATTTTAATATACATATATTATTTTTTAGAATATTATAACGGAGTTTCCCCTGTTGAGAGCCTAGCTATGGCTAGGCTTCTGTTGTACAAGCATAAGCTCAATAGCATAGGAGATCATAGACTTCCTAAGCTAGCTTTAAATTCCAGCCAAAACCACCTAAGGCCTAAACAAGGTTGGTATAAAGACACTAGGACCTGGTTAAACCATTGGAAGATCGACGAGAATGTTGCATTGCAAAATATCAATAACATTAAAAAAAGTGTTACTTCTAAGTTCAAAGAAAAAATGTGGTGTGAGGAAGATCTAGCACCTAAAAGAAAATTAAGGTATTATAAGGAGGTCATCAACCCCACCTTAGAAGATCAAAGGTATCTCTCTGTTTTAACTAGCTCAAAGAAGAAAATTAATATAGCCAAGATTAGAACGAACTTTCATGAGCTCCATAGTGAAACAGGTCGTTGGACAGTTCCTAAAACACCATGGACGGAAAGGATTTGCCATCTCTGTGAAAATATGAACATCGAGGATGAAAATCACTTCCTCTTAGAGTGCCCTGCGTACAACCACATTAGAGCTCAATTTCATAATCTTTGTTGCAATACTGACATTTCTAGCCTTTTAAGATGTCAAAATAATAGTGAGCTCGGGAGGCTTCTCTCCAAGCTTTTTGAGCATATGAATAAAATCTTAAATCAAATTAAATAACTCTTTTCTTTAGGTCCCATACACCAAAGATTGGTATCAGTGAACCTTAACCACCACCATCATCATCATCATCATCAATTTTAAAAAATATATAGTTTTTTAAATATAATTTTTTTTTTATTTAATAAGATTAAAATGAATAAATATATAATTTAAATTAATTTAAAAAATAAAATAATTAATTTTTTTTCCCAAATTATGTATATCTTCAAAAACTAAAATCAATTAATTTTAAATATTATTTAATTATTTCTTTGTTTCTTAATAAATAACTCTCACATATAGACAACTCCCTTTTATAATAGGTCTATAATTCTACCAATTGTGTAAATATAAACATCTCTCTTCTATAATAACCTCAATTATGTATAACAACCACATCAAACTGATTTTAAAAAAAAATAAAAAATTATTCTAGATATATTTAATTTAATTTGCTCTAACTATTTAACCTAGATTTGCATTGGTTTTTATTTTTATTAATAAAATATATAAATGTTGGTCTCTACCATTTTTCCTTGATGTTTTTCTTTTGGGTTAATTTTATAAAACAACCTAATCAACAAAAGAAATTAATTAATTTAAAAATAACTAAAACATCTAAATTAACTAATTAATTTAAAAATAAATAAAACATCTAAATAAGTTAATTGATTTAACAATAACTAAAACATCAATGAAAATAAATTACATTACGGGGATGAATTTATATAGGAGTTGTCTAACGAGACGGAGGAATTGTCTCGAATAGTCAAAATTGGTCGGAATCCAGACCAAAAATATTTAAGAAATCTTACAGTAACAGTGTTTGAATCATAATTTTGATGGTGGAAATGGATTCAGCACCATCATCAAAAACCTCTAGAGCACCCAAAATATTAAAGTTTGATAATTATAACGTGGACTTACAAAAATTCCTGCCAGATTTTCTTAAAATCTTACCGAAATTTTCATGATTTTCAAGGCAGTCGAATTAAACTAAGGCAATTATATAATTTAACAAAACAACAAACACCCAAAATATTAAAGTTTGATAATTATAACGTACACTTACAAAAATTCCTGCCAGATTTTTTTAAAATCTTACCGAAATTTTCATGATTTTCAAGACAGTCGAGTTAAACTACGGCATTTATATAATTTAACAAAACAACAAAAGAAATTGAGCTTTTATAAAACCGAAGTTGATTGTTTTTTCTGCCTGGCTCCACCTTTTCGTGGGCTTTTTCCTACTTCAGAAAATAATTACAAGACAACTGACCTGGTTCCACCTTTAAGATGGCAGGGATTGAACCTTCGACAGAGCAATAGCAGGGATCTGAGCCTTGGATATCCCACTTTCCTCAGTGAGACCATGCTCAAAATTCTTCATCCCTCAGCGTGGCATTGTGTAGATTACCCGATTGGCTAATCAGCGATGGAATCAATTTTTGCTCAATTTTTGCTCGGCCCTCGACTGGGGAGTCAACTTGAAACCAACAAACCCTAAACCCTAACATAAAACCCCATGCACCTCTTCCACACACCAATCTACCTCTTCAACAGTAACAATTCCAACAGCCTATGAAGAAGTTGAAAGCTGACAACCTTATGCCCCTGTTTCACACCATTCCACCGCTTCAACAGGAACAATTACAGCAACCCAGGAAGAAGTTGAAAACAGATAATTGAACATCTAAACAAAGATTTTATCAACCCTACTCGTTGTTTTTTTACTGGAAGGGCGCCATCTTCCTGAGGAATCGATCCTCAATGACCTGCAACATTCAGTACATACTGATTTCTCTCTCCTTTAATTCCATTAATAGACACAGAAATGTCCAACAATGCCATACCAGCAATACATGCATAATTCAGAAAGGAAAAAAAAATACCAAAACAGAAAGAAATAATGAAGACAAATATCATTGAGACAATCTGCAAAATAAAACAGAAATAAATATCCCAATAAAAACCAACGGAAATCTGCAAAATAAAATAAAACGCAGAAAACTCAAATGAATAGTTGCAATTCAAACCAAAAGAAAATGAGCAGCCTGAAAAGGCTAAGCGTATAGAATGAAGAACAGTTGCAATTCAAATCAAAAGAAGATGATCAGCATGAGAAAGCTAAGTTGGCACTGCCGCTACGTGAATCAGTCATTTCCACTCCATCTCAGAAATCAGAAACCTTCTCATATTCCATCTCAAAAATTGTAATTTTCCAAAAATTACCATATCCACCTCCAATTCCAATTCACAAGCTGTCACCTAAAAATTGTATAAAGTTGTATGGGGTGATGAGTTACTGGTCGCATTTAATGAAAGAGGAAACCCCATTGTTCCCACGGCTACATGCAAAAAGCTTTTTTCAACCGTCGGTAATAATAATAATTATGCCACACAACTTCAAAATAGTGCCAAAGTGTGGATAATGTCTCTGAAGTTAAAGTAGTGACTAAAGTGTGGATAATGTCTCTAAATTTATAAGAACAATAATGCCACACAACTCCAAAGTAGTGAGTAAAGTGTGGATAATGCCTTTAAACTCAAATGGCTGGATTTTTTTTTCCCCAGATTGAATTTAAAATTTAGTGAAATTCCCCAACATTAAATTTAAAATTTAGTGACCATCAAACTTCACCGATTTACATTTTGTAAATTTAAAATTATGAGCAATTTTGCGACTTCTATTGTAAATGGTTTTATTGGCAATCTTGCAGATCATCACAAGAATAAAAGGATTTTTTATTTTTATTTTTTATCACAAAGATTGTGTGAGTTATCTCTCCATCAAGGATATTTTCGTTCTATGCAGAATCTTATGTACCATTGCAGTGGCGTGTATGATCCTAGGATGAATAACTTTCCTCTTGTTGTTGCAACAACTACATTAAAAGAACTTGAAGGTCGAGGAAGTAAGATTGAGAAAATGAGTCTTACACATTAATCAAATTATTGAAAGAGTTAGTGGATGTTTACAATACTTCAAGCTTTGGAAAATCTATTGATTCTTTACAAAAGTTTGTATATACTAAGTTTCCAATAGTAGTGTTGGTACTCATGGTTTTGGTTGTAAAATAAAGACTAGACCTAAAAATGATGTACAAAAGCACCAACATTCTTGTTAGTGTCACGGGAAGAAACTTGCCACATTTTAGCACAAAGGATTTCAATAGAAGAAGAAAAGAAGGTTTCTCGAGTATAAATCCAACAATAAGGTACATTGTTTTCTTTGCAAGTCCTTTGGTCATCCACTTGCCCTTCGAAAGACAAAGGTAGTAGAAAAGTTAAAGCCTTACTTGCATATCCTAACTATGTCCCTTCAAATTATGATTTCGTTGAGTAACCTGATTATTCCTCAAATGAAGAAATCACTCTCTTATGAGACAATTTCAATCTTTGTGATCCTTTGAAATGTGAGGACAATGATAACTTGCTTCATGTTTACTATGACTTTCCTAGTTCGTCCCTCTCTATATAATGTAGAAATTATGGTGTAGTTTTGTAACTTCTCATGAAGTTTTAATCAAAATCACAAGGCACAAACCTACTCTATTGATCTGCGGAATTATATTCACAATTTAGAACATCAATAACAAACATGCAATGAGAAATAACACACATGCACACAATATTTTTTATAGGGGAAAGAAACTATTAAAAATCCCTTTGCCTACTTGCATTAATCTGATGAATAGAGATGTATTACAATTTCTTTGCTCGACTAAGCACAACCTGCAAGTGAATAATCGATCTCTCTACTCACTGAGAAGCTCTGACCCAGAATTAGTCAATTTCTGCCTGTGCTTGAGCCCCTATTTCCTTATGCAATTCCTTGATAAATTGGGCCCCTATTATTTAGGAATTTCTCCACACTGGATTGTGCAATTCCCAAGGTTGATCATCGGAGTACATGCAACACCTGTACATTCAAGACTAGTCTACAACTGATGTTACGTTGCCTTGGAATCTCCACCGCAAATGAGGAACTCGAATTCTCTACATGCACTAACTATTTTGGGTTGATTGATCAATTAACTGGATGATCACTGAGTTTTATTGAAGTCCCACTACACAACTGACCTTCCACTAGTTCCTTCAATAGTTAGAACTAGTTTAACTGAAAACAACTTGAGATGACTGACCTTGATTGCTATAAATTAGAAATCACACATCCTTAACTGAACTCTAACTCCTCCAACTCGAATTTACTAAGTAAACTAGGTGACACAAGCCATGCCACACAAGTTAACTTCATCCAAGTTGTATGTTGATGCAGAAATTCGAATTTTCTTAATTAATCAAGGAGAAATCAAATTGATAATTTCTTGTTGCATTTTTCAATGTATGAGTTGTAATCTCAATTCACTGAATTACATGAGAGTGTTGAAAGCATTCATCCATGGCATACCGAGCAATTTATTACTTCTTCCAATGTTATTTCCTCTCTTCAAGAATACATTAGCCTCCTTTCGTCACACTAAAACACATGGTATTATCTACTTATTCACACTCTCCATCTATTCACACCTCCTCTTTCTCATGACAAGTCACAATAGAAAGAGTAAAAAATGAGAAAATTAAGGCTAGATAGGCCACAAAATATTACAAAGAGTGAATCTCAAGCTCAAACAACAAATCATATTGAGGCAAGTTATAAATTGAATATCTGGAAATTCAAAATTAGTGGTTTGCGTCAAATTCCTATTAAAAAATTACAAACAATGAAGCAAAACCACTTAAGACATAGTCAGATATACAAATGACACACCAACCTATTAAGCCAACTCGGAGTAGCATATTTTGAGATGAAGACTTAGCACAGATGCCAAAACTAGAAATTTTTTTCATTTGAACATATGGTTGGCCATAATTAGTTACACAACTAACAACCACATAAGAAAAAGTGGTTGATATACATTGGCACCATTACCTTTTGAAAGGTGGAAAACGGTGCTAATCAACATATACCAACCACTTTTACTTGTGTGGTTGTTTCTAGTTGACAATTGGCATATGTGGAGAAGATTAATAGATCATGGTTGATTCGGGTTGAACATGGCTAACCATGGTTGAAAATGGTTGAACTTGGTTGACTATAGGCAACCATGGTTAACATATGATCGACTATTGGTGACTATGGTAAACCACATTTAACATTATTTAACTATGATAGTTTATGGTTGGCCATGTTGACTTTAAGTTAGTGACCATGGTTGAGTATCAATGACTCTAATAGAATGTTTAACTATAATTGCCTATGGTTTATTATGTTCGACCATTGTTGATAATGGCTCACCATGGTTCAGTATAATTGAATGTGTTGACCATATTGAACATGTTGAGAATGGGGCAACATAGTTGTCTATCATTGACTATGGTTGATTGTGTTCAACATATGTTGGACATATGGTTGATTATAGGTGACCATGTTTGTGCACATTTAACGCTAGTTAATTATGATAGATTATGCTTAACCATATGACTTTAAGTGACCATGGTTTATTGTAGCTAACTATGAAAGACTATAGTTGGCTATGCTTGACTATAGTTTCCTATGGTTAATTATGGTTAACCATTACTGATGATGGTTCATCATGGTTCAGTACAATTAAATATGTTGACCTTTTTGAGAATGAGGAAGTGTGTTTATCTATGGTTGACTTAGGTTTATTATAGTCGACGTATGAATAATTATGAGTTGATATAGTTGACCACATTTGACCATGTTGACTATGGTTCACCATGTTTGGCCATGTTAACCATGCTTGGCTATGTTAGGCCATGTAGACTACATATATATGACCACAATTGACCATAATTGACTATAGTTTCTTATGAAAGGCTATAATTGACTATGGTTGACAACATTTGACAATGGTGACCAATGTTTCCTTCATGATCGTGATTGACTATGGTTGACTATGGTTGATTAAGGTAGACCATGATCAATTATGGCAAACCATGTTGACCATGGATGAACATGGTTGGCTATGTATGACCATGATTGATTATGGTTGACCAAGGATGACCATGTTTGACTGTGGTTGACCATATTTGACCATGTAAAGTATGTATGGTCATATTTGAGCAAGAATAATTATGATTGTCCATGAAAGGCTATAGTTGGCTATAATTGACAATTGTAACCATGTTACTCATTTAAACCATGGATGTCTATGGTTGACTATGGTTGTCTATGGTTTTCCATGTTGTCTATGGAAGACTATATTGACCATGGGTGACTATGATTAACCTTAGTTGACTATGTATGATTATGATTGACCATTTTTTACTATGGTTGCCATGGATGACCATGGTTCCCTATGTATGACTATGTTTGACCATGATTGACCATGATTGCCCATAAAGAAATACAAAACATACATAAAATACCTTAACACAGTGACAAAGGACATACCTTAACACAACTTCCTTGTCACTCATAATTTTCCTAATATTGTTGGATGTTTGAAAGTCCTTCTAGATCATCTACTAGGACAAAAGTTGACTTTGTTATTATAGTCTTTGCATTTTAAGAAGTGAGAAGTAACTTGAAATATTAATATGCAATATTTGTAGTTGTGATTCCTCAGAGAGGTGTAAGTTGAAATTTAACATTTTAGATTATAATTTTTAATTATTATAATTCTTAATTGGATCATTATAATTTTTTAGCCGAGTTAACATCACATTACATTACTTAAAGTTGCATGAATTTACACCATATATAAATATAAAGATAAAATATAGAGTGCCTCTAAGTGCAAAAATATAAAGATAAAAATTAAATGTTAATTTAATATCGAAAAAATCTAATTTAATATGAATAGAAATTTAAATGAATATTAAATAGGAGATTTGTCAAAGGATATCAAACGGAGTGGTTTGGTGAACAATTTATTTTCAAGTTCAAGTATTTGGAGACATGTTGTAGCTATCTTTTTTGTGGCATTTATGAAATATTGTATCTAGTGTAATAGGGTGAGTAGATCTTTTAAAATTCCCAATTCTTCATAAATTCTTGTTAAAAACAAAAACACTTAATATTAAATTGTAAAAATTATAATTTTAGTAAAATTTTAAGATATTAGTATTAATTTAGAGAAGGAGTTAGACATACAAGTTTTTGATGTACTTTATGCATCTTCAACATGTAATTTCCATATTTATTAATAAAAATTATAATTTTTCCTTTTTGGAAAAAACAATTGGAGGATTGAGGAGGAGACGAAATGGCTAGGGTTTTTACTATGAATTTTGTCTTGCCTTCACCATCAAACTTCCACTCGAACTTGATGTAAACGAAAATTGTGTACCGGGAGATCGATGTATCCAAAGTAGGTATGAAGAGGATTTTGCAGTTTCTATTATTGTTTTGCACGAGGATTGGATATTGCCTTGCAACCCAAGAGTTTTCGTCGTTGTTGAGTTTACTATTGTGATCTCACTTGGAAGTTTGAGTTTACTATTGTGATATCACTTCATTGTGATATCACTTCAGAGGAAGGGACTCTTCAGGGTCACCCTAGAATTTTCCCACTTTAGTTGTAGATCTGATCCGTCATCTCTCAGATTTGGCTCACGCTTTGGAGGGCCTTTGGTTAAAATGTGCTTTCATGGCTCTTTTGACAGAGCCAGTCAAGAGGTATGCTTTGACATTGAACCCTCGAGCGATGGCCGTATGCTCCTCTGTCATTTTGTTCGTTGACAGGGCTGTGAGGTTTATCCCAACCCCATGGCTCCCATATCCTATTTTTCTTGCAGATCCGGTTGAGGAACAATATGGTAAATCAAGTCTGATATGGAAGTTGAAAAATAAAGTGCAAAAGAGCTTGAGTTTTCCGTCAAATATTCAAAGTTTGATTTATGAAAAGCAAGTATTTACAAGACATACATCTATTGGCAAGATTATAATATCACGGGTAACTCAACCATTATCATAAATTTGAGATTGCTGGGTGGAAGTAGAAAAGTGGGAAGGTCTTCTCTCCACATAAACATTAATGCATATCCTAGGAAAACTAATGGACCTACTTCATTTAAGGACGCACTAAGGATGTACTAAAAGGGAAGAATTTCACTTTATCTCAACAATCTTCTTATTTTCCTGGTCCCAACATGGTGGAGAAAATGGACACAATACAAGTTTTGGAATTTAAATTCCTAGATCTAAAGATTGATTGATTTTGTCGAGCTACAACACAACATTAATATGTGGATTTAATGGCTTTTGGCTTAAATGAGAAGACCTATTTGGTTGGGTGTATTCTTCTTGGACAAAGAAGTGTGATATCTCTTTGTTCTCAAAAATTTTCTATGAGAGAAGTGTGATATCTCTTTGTTCTCAAAAAGTTTCTTCATGGTAAATTTTGAGACACAACAAGAAAGGGACAAAGCTCTCAATGAAGGTTTGTGGTTCTCCGGTAGAGTCCGACTCTTTGTAACCCCCTAGTTTCCAAGCTTTGATGCAAAAACTATGGTTGTAACAACAATGCCAATGTCGGTAAGGTTACCAAACCTCTCTCTTCCCTTCTGGAATCTTCCAGTATTAAAAAAAAAAAAAAACATAATTAAAGAAAATGGTAAAATAAAAAATTAAAAAATAATTAAAATAATAAAATACTAAAATACAAATAATTAAATAAGGGGTTTCCGCAGTGCATTATATTAGATATCATTTTTGGGATTCAACTGCGTTAAGTAAGTCATTCATCTATGACCATTTCCATGAGAGCTAGTCGTAACTGACTAATTTCTCATGATTCTTGAATAGTCCACTTAGCATGAGTAACTGACTAATTTCTCATGATTCTTGAATAGTCCACTTAGCACTCATGCTAAGTGGACTATTCAAGAATCATGAGAAATTAGTCAGTTACGATTAGCTCTCATGGAAATGGTCATAGATGAATGACTTACTTAACGCAGTTGAATCTCAAAAATGATATCTAATATAATGCACTGCGGAAACCCCTCATACTTAAATACAAAGAGTAAATGAAGCTCTACTTGAATGGTTCATGAGGCACAATACTTGTTAAGGTTTTGCAAATGGGGTAGCAAGCTATGTGGCCTTAATTGTGGGGAAAACTCCACAGTTAAGCACGCTTGAGCAAGAGGATTTCTAGGATAGGTGACATCTCGAGAAGTCCTGGTTATCGGGTGCAAGCCCCAGAAGTGATGATTGACTTTATGTGATTCATTTCACTAGTTTCAATCCCACCTCTTCACCCCTATGAGCATCACCCAATGCAATGAGTGCTAAGTGGACTATTCAAGAATCATGAGAAATTAGTCAATTACGACTAAGTCTCATGGAAATGGTCATAGATGAATGACTTACTTAATGTAGTTGAATCTCAAAAATGATATCTAATACAAATAATTAAAACTTGGAAAATTTAAATTAAAAATAAAATTTAAAAAGAACATTAAAATAATAATTTTAAAACAATAAAAATTTAAATTAAAAATAAAAATAAAAACTACGAAAAATACAACATTAAAAAAAAAAAAAAAAAAAAAAAAAAAAAATTAAATTAAAAATATAAAAATTTTGAAAAAAATAAAAAAAAACACATTTTTAATTAGTATATATATATTAAATTAAAAAATTAAAATTAAATTTAAAAAAAAAAATTAATAATAATAATAAATTAAAAAAATGGGTTTTAATGGCCGCCCTAGGGTCGTGGCGCTTGGCCAAGTGCTGCTGCCCTTAGGGCGACAAGGGTAGATTCCCAAAATCGACCCCAGCCGCCCTAGGGGCAGTGTATTTAAATTTGCGACAAGAAACAATGAAATTGGCATCCATAAACAACACACACACTGGTGTGGGATCACATGTCACACAGTGATGGATCCTAGTGACACATTGGTGTGCAACCAATTTTTAAATAAATTGGAAAATTAATTGTTATCTTATCTCATAACAGCTTGTAATAGTTAACTAAGTGTGATAGACATAGTTAGCTAAAGAATTTCGAATTGCGGATTAAAGGATAGGCATGTAGAGTGATTCTATTATTAACAGGGTCTAGTTGCAGTTGTAGCACTAGTGTAGTGTGAGTGGGATCAATTAACTCACATTAATTGAGTTAAAATCAGTTTAACTAGTTCTAACTGTTTGATGAACTAGTGGAAGATCAAGTAAATTAAAATAGATTAATTCACTAGTAGTGATCTACCAAGTAACTAATGATTTACTATTTATAGCTGCATGCATGCTAATTCTAGTGGAGACCCAGTTGAAACAAAGGTTCAAGGCAAGTAGACTATCAGTTGTATTTTTAGCAAACTATCGATATGCAGTTATATAACCACATGAAGCCCATGATGAATTGCACAGTGAAGGAAGGTTGATTATCTTATTTAATATGGATTAAATCTTGCCTATGGATTGCGTGAGCAAGGCCAGAAAAAGGAGGGGCTGAGAATTGGCTAAGTGTTGGTCAATTTTGCCTAAGAATTGCGAGACATTTTTTAGCAGGGTCAAAGTGAGACAATCAGGATAGTGCAGAATTTTCTCAATGTGAGAAAGCATTGTATTGTTTCATGATTTTTTGACTATTTACAATACATGATAGAGGGATTTTGAGCAGGTGCTTTCCCCAAGAACATCTTGTGTTGTGTGATTGATAGTTTTCTTTCTCTTACTTGCATGTGATTGAGAAATCGTGTTTTAAATTCCGCAAACATTGTAGAAGGATTCAATATCTTGCTTTAGTACATTGCATGATCAGATTGAGTCCATTGATATAATTTCTACATGGTATTATAGCTGCGTTAGAGATTTTCTAGACTGCGGGGCTCGACTGACGGGTGGTGGGAGAGCTCAGCATTCCTGTCGCTCGCCAGCCGAGCCCCGTAGCCCCAGGGTGGCAGCCAAACTCGTTTGTTTTTTAATTATTTTTTTTTGTTTATTTATTTATTTTAATTTATTTCATATTTTTAAATTTATTTTTTATTTTTATTTATATATATTTTTAAATTTTATATTTAAAAATGTTTTTACTTTTATTATTTAAAATATATATATATATATATATATATATATATATATATATTTTAAAAAGAGAGTCCATACAGGTGAAATAGTTTTTAGAATAATGGAATACCCTGTTCAAGTGAATTAATGACCCAACGTTTCGGACTTCTTAAGTGAGTCCATCATCAGGGGTAAGTGCAATACTTTGAAAGATTTGTGATTATTTAGGGCAAAAGGAATAATGGTATAAATAGAGTAATTTGAAGAAAAATATTTTATTTATTTATTTTAATTAAGGTCAGTTTGGAAGAAATGAAAATTGTTTAATTACTAATAATAATGATATTTTTTATTATTAATTTTATTTATTTATTTATTATTATTATTATTATTTTATTTTATTTTATTTTTATTTTATTTATTTATTATTATTTATTATTTATTTTTTTTTGTAGAAATTCTTTCGGTAGTAATCACATGCAAAAGAACGAGGTCGACGCGTTTCGAACCAACCAGTGTGGTTCATCATCAGGACTATGTGAGAGATCAGATCCAGTCATTAAGTATAAATAGATGTAGAAATGACTCAACTAGCCGTTAGGATAACGGCTAGTTTGACTTTGAAAAAGTAAATATTCCATTATTTATTTATTTATTTAATTTATTTAATTTTATTTATTATTATTATTATTATTATTTTAATTTATTATTTATTTATTATTATTATTATTATTATTATTATTTATTATTTTATTTTATTTATTTTATTTATTTATATATATATATATTTTTTATTTTTATTTATTTATTTATTATTATTATTATTATTATTATTTTTATTTATTTTATTTATTTTTATTTATTTTTATAATTTTTTTTTTATAAATTTTGTTTTAATAATAATAATAATAATAATAATAATAATAATAATAATTATTATTATTATTATTATTATTATTATTATTATCATTATTTTTTTATTTTTTTATTTATTTTTTATTTATTTATTTTAAGATAAATGTGTTAAAATGATTATGTAATTGTTAAAAGGAGAGGTTATCTTAAGATAAAGGAAAGGGGGAATAAGAGGAGGTTAGAGATTAATTCTAACTTTAGAGGTTTATGTTTTTTATGTTTATATTATAACTATTTATTGATCTTGATGTCTTGCGAGGTATGATGTATTAGGGGTTTCCAGGTATTACTAATATTAAGGCCATCATCGCGATTCATGTTGTTTTTTCTTTTTTCAATTTCTATAGCTTCTTTGATTTTCTTTTTTAAATAATGATCTTCTTTGGAGATAAGTTTAGTATCCTCCATACGTATGTAATGTGAGGAAGAAAAAACATGTTCTGCCAAAGCTGATTTTTCAGTTCTATTCCTCGATATGTCAGCTGCGTGCTCTTTAAGTCTGATGTTAAGGGATCTACCAGTTTCACCAATGTATTCTTTTCCACATGAGCATGGTATGACATATACTCCTTTTTGCAGTCTAGGGTTTATGGGGTCCTTAGCGGAGTCTACCATGTTTCTGATGGTATTAGGGGGAGTGAAGGCAATTGTAATGTTATGTTTGTTTAGGATTCTGGAAATTTTATCTGTGGTTCCTTTTATGTAAGGCAAAGAGATTTTAGGTAAGTCAAAGGTTCTTTTTTTGATATTTTTATTAAGGGTTTGGTTGATGGTTTTATTGATGATATCTTTATTATATCCATTATGTTGAAAGACTTGTCGAAGGTGATTGATCTCAAGTTCTAGGTGGTGAGGGTCAGAGATTCTAGAGGCCCTAGTAGTTAGGGTTTTGATGATGCCAATTTTTTGTTTGGGATGGTGATGAGAGTTTGCGTGAAGGTATCTTTCAGTGTGAGTTTTCTTTCTATAGAACTTGGTACTAAGTTTTCCATATTTTTTTGTTAAAAGGATGTCTATGAAAGGTAGTTGATTATCCTTTTCTATTTCGATGGTAAATTTAATATGATTTGAGATGTTATTGATGTGTGTTAAGAAATCATGTAATTTTGATATACCATGGATCCATTTTGCAAAGATATCGTCTACATATCTTTTCCATTCTTCAGGGGTAAATGGAAATGATTTGAGAGCTTTTTGTTCAAAATGTTCCATGTATATGTTAGCAATTATAGGAGATAGAGGTGAACCCATGGCTACACCATGAGTTTGTTCATAAATTATTCCTTTGAAACTAAAAAAGGAAGATTTTAAACATAATTTGAGGAGATCTACTGTTTCACTATCAGTAATTGTTTTCATAACATCAATGGCTTCATCTATAGGTATCATAGTATATAGTGAGACAATATCAAAACTTACCATGAGGTCTTCATCTTTCATTTCAAGGTTTTTGGCCCATTGAACGAAGGATGTGGAGTCTTTAATGTATGATGAGGTGTTACCAACCAGGGGGCGTAGCTTTTTGGCAAGGTATTGAGCAAGGAGGTAGGTGGGTGAGCCTATGGTGTTGACTATGGGTCTTAGAGGAATGCCTTTTTTATGTATCTTGGGAACTCCATATATTCTAGGAGTGATTGAGCTGGAAGGGGTGATTCTTTTCTTGGTGATAGTGTCAAGAGATGAGTTTTTTATTTTTTTAGTTACTTCATTAAGAATTTTAGAGCTAGGGTCTTTATTTAAGATTTTATAACATCCACTATTGCTAAGGTGTTCCTCCATTTTTTTTATCATAATCAGACCTATCCATTATTATAGTTGCATTGCCTTTATCAACTTTTAAGATAATAATATTTTTGTTTCTTTTTAAATTATTTAGGGCAAGTTTTTCTTCTTTAGATATGTTACATGAAGGAGGTTTGGCATTTTTAAGAACTCTGGCAATGTAAACGCACCTCATAACAGAGGACACTCTGACTCTGTTTCTGCTCAACGCAACGTTCTTCACAGAAAAAACCATATTAATTTACAAAAGACAGATTCGAAGATAGATCTGACCAAGCTTCGGATTGACATTCCAGAAAATCCATATGCTGAAACATCGGTCGCATTAACTCACTCGAACAATTGGAAAGATGTTATCAACGACATTTCTGCCCTTCACGCCAATTCAATCTCACAAATCGATCAGACTCATATAGATCCTAACGATGAAGCAACCGTGCATCTGAACAAAATCAAGGACACCGTAGAGATTGCCGACTCCATCGATTCCGTCAATCCGAACAGTTTGAAAGCTGTTATCAACGACATTGCTAAAAAAAACAACGAATCTTTCAGCAATTCTGTCCTAACCGTCCCCAAAATCTCACAAATCGATCTGTTTGAGACTCATAAAGATCCTAACAATGCAATAACTGTGTATTTAAACAATATCGATGACACCGTAAAGAATACAGACTCCATTTCCATTAATCTGAACAGTTGGAAGGCAATCGTCAATGGCATTTCTGCTCAAAAATACAACGAGTCTATCGGCATTGCATTTGAACAATATAGATGACACCATAGAGAATGACGTTTCCATTGATTCCGCTAATCCAAACAGTTCGAAGGCCGTTGTCAACATCATTTCTGCTAAAAAAAACAATGAATCTATCCGAACCGTCCCCGCCACTTCACATATCGAACAGTTTGAGACTAATGAGGATCCTAACGATGAATCTAACCCCGCTGTGCATCCAAACAATATCAAAGACACCATGTTTCAAGAGAATGCTGACTCCATTAATCCTGTCGCCTCTATTAATCCTAATAAACACAACCCTGTTAACCATGATCTCATCTTTGATCCCTTACCTACCCCTATTGATTCCCCTTCGATATCTCACCCATCCCACAACAATGCACAAAATGTAGAGTTTATCAATCCCTCAGTAATAAACCTCTCCAGCATTAACCTAGACCAAGCTTCCATTTCACTTCTTCAAAAAGGTTTAAATTTCGCCATTACTCCCAATAAAATTCCGGTCAACAACATAATTAGCAATATTGAATTGGCTTTAAAAGACCTTAATTCTATTGAAGCAGAAGAAATAAGACAAGACATTGCCAGAGTTCTTAAAAATGCCAAACCTCCTTCATGTAACATATCTAAAGAAGAAAAACTTGCCCTAAATAATTTAAAAAGAAACAAAAATATTATTATCTTAAAAGCTGATAAAGGCAATGCAACTGTAATAATGGATAGGTCTGATTATGATAAAAAAATGGAGGAACACCTTAGCAATAGTGGATGTTATAAAATCTTAAATAAAGACCCTAGCTCTAAAATTCTTAATGAAGCAACTAAAAAAATAGAAAACTCATCTCTTGACACTATCACCAAGAAAAGAATCACCCCTTCCAGCTCAATCACTCCTAGAATATATGGAGTTCCCAAGATACATAAAAAAGGCATTCCTCTAAGACCCATAGTCAACACCATAGGCTCACCCACCTACCTCCTTGCTCAATACCTTGCCAAAAAGCTATGCCCCCTAGTTGGTAACACCTCATCATACATTAAAGACTCCACATCCTTCGTTCAATGGGCCAAAAACCTTGAAATGAAAGATGAAGACCTCATGGTAAGTTTTGATATTGTCTCACTATATACTATGATACCTATAGATGAAGCCATTGATGTTATGAAAACAATTACTGATAGTGAAACAGTAGATCTCCTCAAATTATGTTTAAAATCTTCCTTTTTTAGTTTCAAAGGAATAATTTATGAACAAACTCATGGTGTAGCCATGGGTTCACCTCTATCTCCTATAATTGCTAACATATACATGGAACATTTTGAACAAAAAGCTCTCAAATCATTTCCATTTACCCCTGAAGAATGGAAAAGATATGTAGACGATATCTTCGCAAAATGGATCCATGATATATCAAAATTACATGATTTCTTAACACACATCAATAACATCTCAAATCATATTAAATTTACCATCGAAATAGAAAAGGATAATCAACTACCTTTCATAGACATCCTTTTAACAAAAAAAGATGGAAAACTTAGTACCAAGTTCTATAGAAAGAAAACTCACACTGAAAGATACCTTCACGCAAACTCTCATCACCATCCCAAACAAAAAATTGGCATCATCAAAACCCTAACTACTAGGGCCTCTAGAATCTCTGACCCTCACCACCTAGAACTTGAGATCAATCACCTTCGACAAGTCTTTCAACATAATGGATATAATAAAGATATCATCAATAAAACCATCAACCAAACCCTTAATAAAAATATCAAAAAAAGAACCTTTGACTTACCTAAAATCTCTTTGCCTTACATAAAAGGAACCACAGATAAAATTTCCAGAATCCTAAACAAACATAACATTACAATTGCCTTCACTCCCCCTAATACCATCAGAAACATGGTAGACTCCGCTAAGGACCCCATAAACCCTAGACTGCAAAAAGGAGTATATGTCATACCATGCTCATGTGGAAAAGAATACATTGGTGAAACTGGTAGATCCCTTAACATCAGACTTAAAGAGCACGCAGCTGACATATCGAGGAACAGAACTGAAAAATCAGCTTTGGCAGAACATGTTTTTTCTTCCTCACATTACATACGTATGGAGGATGCTAAACTTATCTTCAAAGAAGATCATTATTTAAAAAGGAAAATCAAAGAAGCTATAGAAATTGAAAAAAGAAAAAACAACATGAATCGCGATGATGGCCTTAATATTAGTAATACCTGGAAACCCCTAATACATCATACCTTGCAAGACATCAAGATCAATAAATAGTTATAATATAAACATAAAAAACATAAACCTCTAGAGTTAGAATTAATCTCTAACCTCCTCTTATTCCCCCTTTCCTTTATCTTAAGATAACCTCTCCTTTTAACAATTACATAATCATTTTAACACATTTATCTTAAAATAAAAAAATAAAAAAAATAAAAAAATAATGATAATAATAATAATAATAATAATAATAATAATAATTATTATTATTATTATTATTATTATTAAAACAAAATTTATATAAAAAAAAATTATAAAAATAAATAAAAAATAAAAAATAAAAATAAATAAATAATTAAAAAATAATAATAATAATAATAATAATAAATAAATAAAAACTATATATATATATATATATTAAAAAAATAAAATAAAAAATAATAATAATAATAAATAAATAAAAATATATAAAATAAAATAATAAATAAATAAAAATAAAATAAAATAAATAAATAAATAAAATAAAATAATAATAATAATAAATAAATAAATAAATAAATAAAATTAATAATAAAAAATATCATTATTATTAGTAATTAAACAATTTTCATTTCTTCCAAACTGACCTTAATTAAAATAAATAAATAAAATATTCTTCTTCAAATTACTCTATTTATACCATTATTCCTTTTGCCCTAAATAATCACAAATCTTTCAAAGTATTGCACTTACCCCTGATGATGGACTCACTTAAGAAGTCCGAAACGTTGGGTCATTAATTCACTTGAACATGGTATTCCATTATTCTAATATATATATATATATATATATATATATATATATTTTAAATATTTGATTTTTATTATTATTTTTTTAATCTAAAATTCTATTTTTCATAAAATTATATTTTTCGTATATTTATATACTTTTTTGTAATTTTAATTTTCTTTTTAAATTATTATAATTTTTTTTTTTTAAATTATTTTTTTAAATTTAAATTTGTAAATTTAAATTATTTTTTATTTAATATTTTCTTTTTTCTTATTTATTTATTATTATTATTATTTTTAAATTTTAATTAATTTTAAATTTTTATTTTAATTATTTTATTTAATCTTTTTTTTAATCATGTGGTTTATTATTATTATTATTATTTTATAACTTAAAAAACATGTTTTTCTGTTTTGGGTTAATTTTTATCTTTTTTCTTTAAATTGTGTGTTTTTTTTGAATTTTTCCCTTTTTTATTTTATTTTTGAAATTTTATTTTATTTACTAGTGATATTTTATCTTTAATACCATGCTTAAAAATCATTGGAATTTTATCTTCATGAACATGATATTTTATCTTTAATGTCATCCTTAGATTTTTAAGGCTTTCTAGAGACATAATAATAGATTATCTTTAATACCATGCTTAAAATCATTGGAATTTTAAGACTTGATATTTGATCTTTAATGTCATGTTTATCGTTGAAATTTTAAGGTTTTTCAAAGTCATGATATTTTATCTTTAATGTCATTATTAAAAGATTTTGACAATTTATGTCGAAAAGAAAAAGAAATTATTCTATCATCAACACACTTCGTTTTCGAGGTGTTTTTTGCACACAAAAAATTGACGACGTTATTCCACCATCAACACTTTTCGTTTTCAGGTTGTTTTTTGCACACACAAAATTGGCGATGTTATTCCAGCATCAACACTTTTTGTTTCAAGGGTGTTTTTTCAAGAAAAAAATTGGTTTTTAGCATAATTTTAAAAAATGTTGAAATTTAACCCTAAAAAAAATGCATTCTTGAAGACACACTTTTTGTTTTTGGGTTGTTTTTTCATGTTTTTTTAGCTTTTTTGGGCTAGATTTCTCGTTTTGTGGTAATAGTTCCCGTTTGATTGATAAATATGTTCAAACACAAATATAACATCAAAGGACAATATTACTTTTGCTAGAATTTGTGTTGAGATGGACCGCAGTAAGGGTCTTTCAGATCATCTCCTATTAAAACATGAAAGTTTTGAATGGTCACATGTGCTCAATTATGAAACATGACTTTTAGATGCAAAAATTGTTTCCATTTCCAAACAGGGCATGTGAAAAATTCCTACCTTCAATTAAAAAAGACTCCAAAAAGGAAAAAAATGGCAAGGTCCTAAGCAGAGGGCTTGGTAGTTTCGAAATAATACATAAGAGGAAGATGAAGAGCTAGAGAAAGATAAACAAATCCCAGAAGAATGGACTCAAGATAATGGAAGGGAAGAGATCAATAATATTCTAAGAGAAGACATCCAAACGGGGATGGCTTCAAAGGAGATCATTATCTCTAATAAGACGAGTGAAGAAGTGCACTTAGAAAAAGAGGTAGGGGTAATAAAGTGCTCCCATGTATCTGAAATTCGGTCAAAGAAGTTCCTCCAAAAGCGTCAGAAAATTACTTGGAAATAATTACATCCACTTCCAACAAAGAGGTTTGGAGAAAAATGGAAAGGAAAATAGGGAAAAGGAGAAAATAAATTATTTGTATCATACTTAGCCTCAAAAGTTACTTTTGTTGTGTTTTATTTTCTTTGCTTATATATTTATGATGGTTCTTTAGTTGTTTGGTTGATGTTCATTAAATGTCTGTGGGTAGATACAGAATGTAACTTTGTCCTTTTAAAAAAAAATTGAATAAAGTTACAATTTTTTCTTTTGGAAAAAATAAAATAAAAATAAAAATAAAAAATAAAGAAAGAGAGAAAAAAGTAAAATTTTAGAGAAATATTGAATAGTAAAGAGAAAAAAATAAAAATTCAAACTTAAATTAGAATACCAATCATAAAATTATAAAATTGAATGTTGCTTTGGGTACTTGGAGTCCTCGAACGTTAGCGGGGTTTGGGGCAGGTTCTAGAATCCTTGTGAAATTCAACCGAGTGAGTGGGAAAGAAGTGTTGTTGGGGCCTGTGGGTAGTGTTGAGTTTGCGAAAAGGAACCTCGCAAGGAGGAGTCTAGAGAGTCAGAGTCTGGACTGGATTGCATATCAATTAGGGAGTCTGTGTGGGGGTCTGGTCTTATGTCAGTCGAATTGTCAAGTAAATGTTGGGCCGATTTCCAACTTCAAGGCACCGACTAAGAGAACAGGGGTTCTCAAACTCGTCCAAGATCAGTCCAAGACAGATGGTTATGGAATGGATTATCTCAAAGAAAATGCGTGAGGTGATGGTTATATATGGGTTCATGGTCTTAACAATGCTTCTGTCTGCGAAGTCCTTTCAGGTCAGTCTAATTCGCTTTCTCCTCTGCCTCCCGCTCTGTTGGTGATAGCCTCAGACAGGGCACCGGAGGAACAACAACTGTTGGCATACTTTGATTTTCAAAGAATGAAGGTCGAGGCAGCGGATGGTAGGAGGGGCCGCCCTGGAAGTGGTAACTCGAGCAGAGGGAAAAGGAAGGCCCAGGCTTCCACCATACGTCCTCAAAGGAAAATAGGTAGGAGAACTAGGGAGGAAAATATGCAGAGCCTATTGTACGCTTACAATGTAGGCTCTCCAGCATAGGTGAAAGTGTAAATTTCGATATGGAAACCAAAATTGAATGCGAGGGCAACAGAGGAGTTGATCCAAGCAGAAGTTTGGGAACCCTTGGTAGTACACCCGAGACATACCGGAGGTGGGATGACCTTGTTCAAACAGGTCGTCCAAACCTACTGGATTATGAAAAGCCTCTTGGCGAGATCAATGATAGACATGCAACAACAACAAGAAGTACCTCACCAGCTAGGCCATCACCAGCCACTGCAAGAAGAGTCGAGCCTGTCAATCATTCAGAAGGAAATTCAATTAGTCCAAGTGCAACTGTTCCACCATAATGTCCGTCTCAGACACATGGAAAAATAATTGTAGAGTATGCAGCAACACAAGATGGCGGGATCGAGTGCTAAGGACACGACCCAAGTGGATTCATCCAAAGATTTACTTCTGCAAGTCATGGAGTTTTAGGAAAATTTCAGTTGTTTTGTCTTAATGATTTCGAATAGCATTTACATTTACAGTAGAAAGAATAAGTGGACAGTAGACATGGTAGCTTTTAAATCTTGGTTGGACATGCTCAAACTATTTAATTTTGGATGGTTTATGATGTTGATCGGTGGCTAAGAGACATGGGTTTCTACGGGCAGAATGTGGTCACCAAATATATATTTTATAACCTACTTTACATATGATAAATAAAAAAGTATTACCAAACTTTAAAAAAAATATTTATAATAAGTTTTCCATACAACCTATACTGATATTTTAATACTTAATTTAAATATTGTTTATAATTACCTCTTTCTTTTTATCTAATTTTTTAATTTAAAAATTCAATTTTAAGATTTTTATTAAAAACCATCCTCACCTAAGAAATATAATAGGTTTTTTAATTAAAAAATATTCAAAATTTTAATTTTAGCTTTTCATTAAAAAAAACATAATCATCTAAATAAAAAAAAACATAATCATCTAAATAAAAAAACATAATAATTTTTTATTGAAAAATAATTTATTAATAAATAATACATTAAAAACTAATAAAATTGAAGTGTTATTATGTAATATCAAGTTTATTACGCACTAAACCAATAATAATTTAATTATAACTAAATAGTCTATACTTATTCTTTTTAAGATATTTTTTCCCATAACATTAAATGAGTCACATCATGCCCATTTAGTGGCAACGACATTATCTGGTTTTATCATGGTTTCTTACAGGGAAAGTGAATAGATGTGTAAAATTCGAATCACCATATATATATATATAATTGGCACTGTTTAGCAATTTGAGGGTCTAGATTGTTGTATCTATTATTTCTATTGAGTGACAAAAAGGTTATATCAACAATTGTTTCAAAAGGTGCAAAAAGAAGCTACTAGATTTGTTAATTTGGAAAATTTGTATGAAAAAGACATTTGTATATATGTATGACATATGTTTGCATTTCCGAAAGTAACAAGGTTAACTTTTGAAGATGAAAAATCATACATTAAATTTCAGTTTTAATTAAAACTAACTATTACCCACACCATGCAGTAAGAATATATAGTTGCAGTAGGAAGACCTAGTTGCGGTGGGAATATCTAGTTTGAATTATTTTCTAGCTAAGTAAGAAGTATGAATTATTTCATAGCGGTAGTAAGAAAATTGAAAACCGTAAAAAAAAATATTTATGCTTGTTTTAATGTTTATGCATTTTAATTTAAAATAAAGCTATTGTTTGGTGGTTTTATAAATTATTTCATTTTATGTAAAACAATGTATGTTGCTCATTCTCTTTTTTTTTTTTTCACCTTTTAACTTTCATCATAGAATTTAAGTTTTATATTATAATGAATATAAAATGTACTTAAAAAAACATTTAAATATGATTCTTCTAAAAAAATTTACAAACATTTACCAAATTTATTGTTATTATAATAATTAGCTAATTAACATAATTTTTAATTATTATTTAAGTTGTATAGAAATAATATTTTTAAATACTCTTTGGTTATTGTTTAAATATGAATCCATATGAATATTATTTGGACAATAAAGTAACTAAAATAACATTTTCTTAATTAAATTTGATTAAAACACACAAATCTCCTTCATCCCATATTATTTCATGCTTTTCATGATGCTAATACAGATTGATTCAGTGATGCTAATAAAGATTGATTCATTGAAACTCGCTATCATAATTTTCAGAGAGCATGTATAAAGTATTTATTTGGCGAGATATCATAATTAAAAAATACAATTAAAAAATTTAAATGCATAAAGCTAACTACCTAACTACCCTATGTGGTCAAAAGGTCAAAGCTAACTTCCGAACTATCCTATGTGGTCAAAAATATGTAAATCGTGATCACAAAAAAAAAGGTGCAAAAAAAATGCAGATGGGATTTTTAAATTGGAATGTTGAATTGGAAAAGTTGTATTTTGTAATTGAAATATTGAGACGGTGAAGGAAGGACATATAATTTACCATTTATTTTATCAACTAAATATTTAAAACCATTGTGAAGAAATATTGATTTTCTAGAATGGACAATTTATACTAAGAGGAAACAAGGGATTACTTTTACTTCATTTTAAGAATTCTATGTCATTTGATTAAGCAAATTAAATCATTTATTTTGCCTATTGATATGATGAAATTCAGAATGTATAATGTATTCTTATTTCCATTTATATTCTCCATTGTGGTTAATTATCTCATTTATGAAATTATCTATCCTTGTTGTTTCTGGAAATTGTATCCAAGAAATTTAACAAATTTAAGAAACTTCTTTATTATTGTGCATCAGGTATATTGTATTGATATATGGTTGACCCCTAAATAATCCCAATTTGAATAAAAATTTAAACAACCTTTTCCAAAGTTAACATTATAAATTAATTGATTTATTTTTAAAATATTTTAATTATTTATTTTTTTACGTTTTAATTAGTTGAACTAGTTTGGGTCTTATTGTGTAATAATGCTGGTGTACTGATAGTTTTCAGTGCATAAAAGTTGTTACAACAATCATACATTGATTTTAGCAGTGCTACCCAATAAATAACTGGTAAGTAGCACTGGAATTAACTTTCACAGCCTGGACTATTTTTAACTGCGCATCAACGTCGACCTGACTACCACCCTTACTCTCTGCCGGAGCCCCTTATTTAGGAATGGCATCCACAACATCATAGCAAATATGTTAGATGATCCAAAAATAACATATTATCATAGGTTATAAAGTTGGAATAAAATAATTATTAATTTAAGATATTAAATTAATAATTATTATTCTAGAATATTTAATTATTTAATGGAGACATTTAGAATTAGCATATTGTTGTAACAAGATATGACTCTCCAAATGTGTCGTATCTTAGGCTTTTTGTTATCTAGTTATTTGGAATAGCATTTAATGTAAGTGGACACTTGTTATTTAATAAGTGATCCATAATTAGTGGTAGTTAGGACATTGAGCATATAAATAGCTCATTGCAAGAGTGTTTTAGTTGTTTGGGTGTAAAATTTTGCATAATTCCAAATGTAATTGTTTTTCTGATTAATAAGATTACGTTTCTGAGGACACTTCGACTATTATTGTGGTATCGGAGCTGCGGTAATGCTGTAGTGGATGTGAGGAGGAGATTCCAGCTCTACAAGTTCTTGGAAAACCCCATTGAATTGATCAGAAAATGATTGGTATGGAATTTGTCAAGTTTTTTGTTTAAAAGAACATAATTTTCATTATTGATTTTAGATTTGTAAATTCTACAATCAATTTTATTAAAAAAAATTCAAAACTATGTGACTGTCTCGTCGGAACAGGACACCCATAGGAAGTAGTTGCTGTTGTATATGTATATGTATTATTTCTTCTTTTACAGAAAACAAGTTATTGCAATACATGCACAATCAAGGCACCATTCTCAAATTATAATTCAATGATTACCCTTGTTAGCTGTTGCTGCTAACCATGTATACATTCTGGCCATTGACTGATACATGAAAAACCTCGAATCCGGATTACGGCGATTCCGGAGATCATCACCAGATCGTAGAAGGTTGTCGCAGTCACAATTTAAGGTTGTCGCAGTCACAATGTAGATAAATCTCTCTTCAAATCCAGATTACGGCGATTCACTTTCCAACTGTCTTCTACAGCTACAGCTAGCTTGAAAGACCTGAAAAACGAGAAAACAATGTTGTTTGTTCGATAGGTCTTCAGATTGATCGTCTGATGGAGTACCGAAGCAAGATCCTTAGAGCTACGAACTTGGTAAAAGTGTTCTTCCTGAATGCATTATTGAACCAGCTTTGAGGAAGTAACAACATTTAAAAAGACATGCATTGAACCACTTCTCCAAAGAATATTTTTAAAGGTGTGTTGTATGAATTATTTAAATTTTCCTTTTACCTTTTAAAAAAAGGAGTCTCGTTCACCTTTTTGAGTGACTTGATAATGTGAATTCACTTTAGTAAAGGGACTCCATAAAATTCTTTTAAATAGGAGTTTAAAAGAATGCCATTATTTGAAATAGGAGTTTAAAAGAAATTAAAAAGTGGACATTTAAAAGGGTTAGCAAAGTAAATTTTTGAAATGGAGTGATAAGGTATATATTTTTTTATGTAATGTTATTGGAGTAATAAGGATTTTGTAATATTTGTGGAGTAATAAGCTTATTTGTAATTTTTTTGGAGTAATAAGGCGATTTTTTGTAGTTTGTTTATGGAGAGATAAGTGTGACTCAAAGTAATTTTACTTTGAGGGGGGGGTAACATTTTTTTTACCAGATTTTGCAAGAGCATCATTGTAAAAGTTAAATTTTGAAAGTTACCTTGTAAATATTTGAGAAATTGACTAAAACCAAGTGCAAAGCTCAGTCATTTTTCTCCTGTTTCAACGACTATACGAGGGTCAAGGCCAAGCCTCGATAGATCATTTTTTGCATGGCGTGTGTTGTGGCATGTTTTGTGTGACGAGTTGCTCATTTTTTTGTGCTTGATTCTTTTGGTGCACTGCTTCAACACTCCAATGTCGAAATTAATTAATCTGTTCTCTGAAACTGATAATCTAGAAGGATTGACATCTTATAAGACATGGATATGTCTAATTGAAAGCACTCTTATTTTTAATGAATTATGGCATGACATTTGTAATGGCAACATTAAGCCAAATAAACCAACAGATCCAGCTTCACTTGCAAAATGGGAAATAAAAGATGCCAAGGCATTAGCTCTTATAAAAGCTTTAGTTAGTAATGAAATGTACATACACATTGAGAATTCTTCAGATGCATGGGTTGCTTTACATACATTCAAAGATCTCTTTGATACACAACCTGAATCAAAGAAGGTTGATCTTCAATTAAAATTGCTTCAACAAAAATTAAATGAAGGTGGTGATGTCCTTGAGTACATTTCACGGCTTAAAAACATTAAGCAAGAAATCATCAATGCTGGCTTTCAAGTTGTTGATGAAAGCTTCTTAACTGCAATTTTAATTGCTGGATTGCCATCATCATATACTCACTTTTTGGAAACTTTGCAAGTCACTGGCAAGTTAGAGAAGATCAAATTTGATGAAATGAGTGACATGTTAGCACAACATGATAAAAATTTCGGGAAGAAGAAGCAGATTGCGGAAGATGTCTTCTCCGCCGAAGCTAGTTCAAGCAACTCCTCCACTGACAGTTCCAAAAACAGAGGAAGAGGTACTTTCAATCCAAATCAAGCAGCTCAAGGTCATGGTCGCAGTTAACACAGAGGAAAAAATTCCAACATAGGCTCCAACTCAGGCAGAACAAATTTTCAAGGCAGAGGCAACAATCAAAACAGAGGATATCATCAAGGCACAGGACAAAGTCCAGGAAGAGGACAAACTCAAAACAGAGGACAAAGCAGAGGTCGAGGACAATCTTAAGGCAGAGGACAGTCTCAGGGAAGAGGCACCGATTTGAGTCAAATTGTTTGCAGGCGATGTAACAGAGTTGGTCATTATGCAGCAGATTGTAGAACTTCTATTTAGAAAATTTCTAAGTTTCATCCAAACTTAGCACAGTTTGCAAATGATGAAGATGATCCTGATAGTTCCGAATATGTCTTCACCAACACAGAAGCAACAACTTTACAGGTTTCAAGCTTTCTATGAAGTGATTATGAACATGCATGGATTCTTGATATAGGCGCAACTCAACACATGACATTTCGACGTGACTTCTTCTGGAGTTTCAAAGAATTTCATCTGAATTCAATCTATCTTGCTGACAAAACCAAACATACTCCTTCAAGAAAAGGTGTAGTTAAAGTTTTTTTATCGGGCATCGGAGAAAGAATGATTTCAAATGTCTAGTATATCCCAACATTCAAGAAAAATTTGTTGTCCTTAGTCACGATTCGACAAGCAGGACATACGGTAATTATGGAAGATGGCTTAGTTAAAATAAACTCAGTCAAACAGAACATGCAAACAGTTTTCACAGGTTATGAAGATGGAAAAATGTTAAGGATGAAAGGGACAATTATTCCAAGACATTCTGACTTTGCAGGCACAACAAGTATAGATATTTCACCAATCAGATTATGGCATGTTAGATATGGCCATCTCAACTTTGACAGTCTCTCTCAGTTACAAAAACAGGGCATGGTTAAAGGACTTCCAACCTTCAAAAGGGAAAATGCAGAGTGTGAATCTTGCATTTTTGGAAAACAACATCGAGAGGCTTTTTCTACAAGTTCATGGCGTGCAAATAGGCATTTGCAGTTGGTTCACAGTGATATTTGTGGACCCTTCCCAACTTCACTTGGAAGTTGAAGATATTTATTACTTTTTACTGACGATTTTAGCTGGATGACTTGGGTATATTTCTTGAAGAAAAAGTCAGAAGCATTTGAAAAGTTCAAAACTTTCGTCAGCTTATTGAAAATGAAGTAAAGGAGAAGATTGGCACTCTTTGAACTGACAACGGTGGAGAATTCACTTCAAATGAACTCAAAAAGTATTGCATGGATAATGGCATAAACTGACATCTTACCAATGTCTACACTCCGCAGCAAAATGGGGTAGTAGAAAGAATGAATCGTACCTTGTTAGGAATGGCACGATCTATGTTAACTATCAAAAAGTTTAAGTCCTTCATATTGGGCTGAAGCCGTTCATACCGCTATCTACTTGAGAAACAGATCTCCCACAACCTCTTTAAACATAATCAGACCTTATGAAGCATGGTTTGGATTCAAACCTCGAGTTAAGCATCTCAGAGTTTTCGGATCAGTCTGTTATGCCTTAGTTCCAAAGGAAAAACGAATTAAGCTTGACGCACGAAGCTTGAAGTGCACAATGATCGGGTATTCTGATGAAAAGAAAGGGTACCGAATTTTGTCGAATGGGAAATTTATTATAAGCAGAGATGTGATTTTTGCTGAAAATGAGAGTAAGAGTGCTGAAGAAGTTGAAAGTCTTCTTCAAAAGTTAGAAACAAACACTTATAAAAGAAATGGAAATTTACAAAGTCAACCAAATTCACCAAGTTGGTATGAACTTGAATTTCCTTCATCTGACGATGATTCATCCTGTCCGTCTTCTTCATCAGTGCCATCCAGGTCTTCATCCAACTCTCCTAGCAGCAACAGTTCTTCTGACAATGACTCTCCACCCCCAGAACCTGTGGTTGATCAAAAAACATCAGTTTACATCAACCCTCTTTTTAATGATGGTGATTTTTCACAAGCTCAAACCAGTGAACATAAATTTCTGAAATGGGAAGTTCAACTTTTGAAAGATGCAAGGCCTAATGAACAAAATAAAACGGGAATAAGGGGATCAAAACAAAATGAAAGAAATTTTTCTTTGATAGCAAATGATTTTACTAAACCTTATTCTTATCAAGAGGCAGTAAAACATAAAGCATGGCAACAGGCTATGGTTGATGAATATCAGGCACTTCAAGACAACAACACTTGGCAACTTGTTGATTGTCCTCAGCATGTTAAACCTATTGGGTGAAAATGGGTTTATCGAATTAAGTACCAGCAAAATGGTGATATTGACAAGTATAAAGCAAGAATTGTTGCTAAAGGTTTTGCGCAGCAGGAAGGGATAGATTATGAGGAAAATTTTGCTCCTACATATAAATGGAACACCATCTGCCTCACACTTGCCTTAGCAGCTCAACAAGGACGGAAATTTCATCAAATGGATGTAAATTTTTTTTTTCTCAATGGAGATTTATAGGAAGAAGTGTACATGAAACAACCACCAGGTTTTGAAATTGAGGGACAAGAACATAAATTCTGCAAACTGATAAAGGCTTTATATGGGTTAAAACAAGCTCCCCGAGCTTGGTATGCCAAAATGGATGAATACATTCGCAAAGTTGGTTTTCATTGCAGTGACTCTGATGATACCTTGTATGTACGCCAACAAGGTAAAAATCTGGTGATTTTGGTTATGTATGTCGATGATTTGATCATCACAGGCAACAATGATGATCACATTGAACAGGTGAAAAAGGAGTTACATGTAGGTTTTAAGATGACAGATTTGGGAATACTTCATTATTATCTTGGAGTTGAAGTATTCCAACGTCCACATCAGATCTTCATTTCTCAGAGTAAGTATGCAGCAAAAATTCTTCAGCGATTTGGAATGCAGGATTGCAAGCTTGTCCTTACCCCTATGGAACAAAACTTGAAACTTTCAAAATTTGAAGGGGGGGGGGGGGGGATGATGAATAGCACTTCTTATCGACAGTTGATTGGTAGCTTTATTTATCTGACAACTACTTGACGAAATCTTTCTTATGCCATCAGTATTCTTTCCCGCTTTATGCAGGAACCATGAGATAGCGACTGGAATGCAACTAAAAGAGTTCTTCATTATATCCAAGGAACAAAAGATTTTGGTCTTCTTTACAAAAAGACTAAAATTTTGTACTTGGTGGATTTTCCAATGCTGACTTTGCTGGCAGTATTGATGATAGGGCATCAACCTCAGGTTACTTAATGAACATGTGGTCAGCTGTAGTTTCCTGGAGTTGCAAGAAGCAAGCTACAGTGGCCACTTCTTCAGCAGAAGTAGAGTACATTTCAGCATGGGAAGCAGCATGTGAGATTGTTTGGTTACGTCGAGTTTTACAGGACTTGGGAATTCCTCCAACAGAAGCTACTTCGTTATTCATCGACAATCAGTTAGCAATAAAGCTTGCCAAGAATCCAATTTTTCATTCAAAGACAAAGCATGTGGACACCAAGTATCATCATATCAAATCACTCATTGCAAAGGACATCATCAAGCTAATTTATTGTCCTTCCGAAGATCATACCTCCGACATTTTCACGAAACCTCTTGGCAGAATAAAATTTACTAAGTTCAGGGATGAACTTGGTATCTGTTGTAATGTATCTTTGGATCATAGGGGGGAATGTTAGATGATCCAAAAATAAAATTTTATCATAGGTTATAAAGTTGGAATAAAATAATTATTAATTTAAGATATTAAATTAATAATTATTATTTTAGAATATTTAATTATTTAATGGAGACATTTAGAATTAGCATATTGTTGTAACAAGATATGACTCTCCAAATGTGTCGTATCTTAGGCTTGTTGTTAGCTAGTTATTTGGAATAGCATTTAATGTAAGTGGACACTTGTTATTTAATAATTGATCCATAATTAGTGGTAGTTAGGACATTGAAAATATAAATAGCTCATTGCAAGAGTGTTTTAGTTGTTCGGGTGTAAACTCTTGCATAATTCCAAATTTAATTCTTTTTCTGATTAATAAGATTACATGTCCGAGAACACTTCGGCTATTAAAATAGTTGTTGCTTATTACTAAGTGATTATCATATGAGAATGTAAGAGCAGGGTACATGTAGGCGGACTATGCCAAAGAGAATATGTGGATGCCAAGTACCAAACGATGCCCTAAAAAAACAATACAATACAAAAATTTTGAGAATTCCAAAGAAGGCACTTAATTTTGAAAATAATCGACGCATGCTAGCTGGCTGAATTGAACTTGAGCTTAGTTCAAATCGGTGGTTTTCCTTGAACGAATATAAAATTTAGCATCGACCTCTTCTCCTTATCCTGTAGGCGATTCTAGTGGTCATTCCCACATGGGTCCCACTCATTGCTTTCATACTCTGCATATTTCAAGTTCTGAAATCCAATCTAGTTTTCTTGAACATTGTGCCTTTTAGTATTATATTGTAGGCCAACACTCGTCTTACATTGCCAGTAATGCTTCTGCAATGACACACGAGTATACTAACCATGAAACATGATCATTCTGTGGTGTCAAGAACCTAAGAAGCCAATCCAAACAAAAGAAATTTCATGATAAAATGAGGTTAACAAATGAAAAATAATGTCATAAATAAAGCCAAGAAATCAATGGAGAGAGCGACTATTGAACACTTTATTTACCTTTGAACCAACTGCACTGCGTTGTTGTCTCCATCTTTTTCCTTTTTTCACAATAGAGGAGTGGCTCATGCTTGTTAGCCCCCTATAAATTTTTGACAAGCAAACAAGGGGCTAAAATGTTTTTGAGCCTTCAAGGAATGCATTTCCTTTTGAAAACACATCATCCTTGAAGCCTCCTTATGCCCTTGTCCTTTGATAAATCCCCACTGCTGTTTCTAGTTATAAAGCCTCTCTGTTTGTGAAGAAATGCCCAAAGGCCCATTTCCCCTCCTTTTCCCCCTCTTATTTTATTCCCTCTAAGCCTTGGTTTTCATCTTTTTGTTCCCCTTCAAAATTCCCCACTTACCCCTCAAAACAACCCATCTCCCCTTTTGACCTCACAAATACCCCTCGTTTGGCCTAATTTCCCCTTTTTCCCTCTATCGTTACCCAATTCTACCCTCAAAATTTCATTAAAATGGGCCAAAATCCATTTTCCACCTTATGGGGTCTTAGCCCCCTTCGGCTAGCCCTTGAACCGTATTCCCCCCCATGTGGCTTGGCGCTAGAACCACCCGCCAGCCTGAAAGGTGCTTATCTCAAATAAGTATCGGGAGTGTCGTGAGCCGTCGATCTACACCGATCGGACGGTCATCGCGGGCTCCATAGCGTCCATCGCTCAACCCTTTCACCGCCCGTTCATCGCATCTCCACCATTCACAGCCCAGAGTTTACTCGCGCGGTGGTCCCCACAATGCACGCTGTTCATAAACCACCGGTTTCTATCGCACCGCGTTTGGAGGATGGGTGGTAATTTTATTTTCGGAGTGATTCCACTCACCGCCTGACACATGGCTCCATCACTATTTCAAAATCGCCCCCCCATCACGCATTATCGTTCAGAATTTGACCTGGCGCGATATGCATATCAACCGTCCGATCTGGGGCTCTCCATCCAACGGTCATCGCACCCTGAAGATGCATGGAAATTAACCCAAGGAAATCGTACCCCTGGCCCACCGTCCGTCGCCCTCCGATATGTTTATTGTCGTTGATCTCCTCCCAAGATCGGACGGTCTAGATTCACTGCATGCCTCGCCATTGACCCGGCCCCGGCACGTCATTTTTCCACGTGTATTCATCATTTTTTATCTGTCCCCTATATAATTCATTCAAAGGTCTTAATTCATTTCATTTCACCCTTTTCCCTTTGTATTTAGGCCAAAGCTAAACTTCTGCGTTTAACACTAAGGACCTCTTTTCTCCGCCACCATTCCTCCAGCCTCCACAGCATCTCTTCCATCACCCCTGAGATTTCATAACAAGTTTATTTAATTGTACAGGAAATCACAGAGAGACCATTATAGTGGCCCAGCGTATCAGCAGAAAGGATTCAAGGGGATTAATGCTTATTATTGATATAATTTATGCTTAATCCTGCATTCAAAGGAAGAGGCGCAGTTTGAAGACCAAAGAGCACAACGATGAGTCATATTTGTGTATACATCAGCAGAGCACCGTTTCTCCAAAAGGACACCTTCTCGCAGAAGTCTCCATGTCTCCTCAAGCCTTTAAATGTATTTCACTGATAGAAGCTTCTGGGATTGTCAGACAACAGTTATGAAACATGGAGACCTTGCAGGTTTTCCACCCAGTTCACCAATTCTAGAAGGTAGCGCGGAATACCAAACACCAGAAAGGACTTCACGAAACATCGGAGGTCAATCTTGGACTGACAGAGTCTCCCAGACCATACCAAAAGTACTTACAACGATGTAGATTGCCATTAAGCAGAGTGGGCATGAACTCTTTCTCCACTCTGTCTTAATGAGATCCATTTAATAAATATCACCTACCATTGTTATTCTTTTCTCCTATAATAATCCTGAAGAACGTATTGTAAAAGGTTGTTGTTCGGTTGTTGCCGATTGCTGTTAGAGGGATTCATTTTGACTGTTAGAACAGTATTGGGAGGGAGTAGAAGAGTAGTTTGTAATGTAGTAGGCTGGGAGGAAAAAGTTTGGACTGTAACAGCCATTGAGCTCAGTGTATGTGACTGGTTTTGCATCATTAATCAAGCACATTTCACAGGATCCTGGTCTATTACTATTGGTGATGTTTTTCTAACACTGTTTATTACATTTTCATACTATTTCATTTTCTACTGGCTCGCATCAGAATATTGGCATAGGATTTACCCTTGTTAGGTACCCTATGTTTCTGCTCTCCTTGCCTTTAATGTTTTCTGTTGCTTAGTTGTTCTTGTTGGGTTTAAGCTGGAAGATTTGGGAACACTGGGGATTAGAGTTAGCCCTGTCCACTAGGATCCTTGTGTGACTAGCTGGCCTTTCTAAGATCTCTTGTTGGTGTCAAAGCATTGAAGGTTCAAAGTCCTTCTCTGATCTACAGACCCTGGCTCTGTTAAACTTATCTTTGTTTTCCCTTGGAGCATGCTAAAGTTGACCTGGAGTTAAATGACATTTGGTCCGATCTACAAGCTGTCCCTTTGTCCCTCCATTGAAAGCTTCCTTTGAGTATGTCCAAGCAGGTCTGGAGTTAAATGACCTCTGACCTGATCTATAGACAAAAATTGGGTGTCTTTCCTTCTTTCACTTTCAATCCTTAATGTTTCATCCCACCATCTATCTAAAAATATCCTTTAGTGTAGATGACTTGCCCTTTAAAAGCCTTGGCTAGTTGTTGCATGTAATTCCCTTTCATGACTCCATAGCCTAATGGATGGCACTTTCTTGACCTATCCTCTTTGCTGAAACATCATGTTGTTTTGTTCCTTTCCTCCCATTACTTTCTCAGTCGATGATATCATGACCAACCCAGCAACCAACCAACCAAATCATTTTAAAACCCCCCTTTGTGCTTCATAACTAGCCTAACATCTCATTTGGGCTTTCGAAGATATATCATTCTTTGTTTAATTGGAGAGATCCCTCTCCAGGTCCAAGAGGGCTAGATCCTAGGGCCCCAAAGTGGTTATGATGTTATCTCATCTTTTGGTCTTGCCAATCTGGCCAAAACATGGGAACCCCAACATAATGGCGACTCCACTGGGGAAGAGACCACTTTGCCTTTAGATCGGCATTCAATTGCTGATGGTGGACAACAACCTGCTTCAAACATTCATAGACATCCACATGGCGACTCCACACTCCATAACTACCAAATGACCAAATGACTCCACTGGTAGAAGACTCTGAACTGGTTGAGAAGATACAGTGACCTCTTTCTGATTTAAAAACATGCTTCCACACATACAGAGAAGATATGCCGCAATGAGTAGGAAGCATATCCCTGGATTCCCACACAAAATGCCTGAAGTGGACTGGTTAAAAACCCTGCCTACCTTTCAGGGTGAAAACGCTGATGACCCCTTGCTACATCTCATCAAGTTTCATATACATGTGTGGAAATTTAGAGTTGAATGGCATGAAGACTGCCTAATGAAAATGTTCATGGCAACATTAGAAGGAAAAGCTAGGGTTTGGTATGAATGGTTAGAACCTCGGAGTTTGTTTTCTTTAAGGGACATGCACCAAGTATTTTACAAGAATTATAAAGGAAACTCTCCATCCTTATCATGGGATTGTTGTGATCAATCTCAGAATATCATACAATACCTGTTAGATATTGATGAGGATTTAGTTGATATGCATCCTGAAGATCTGTTAACAACCATTCAAGAATTTCATATGCATCCTAGCTATCACAAGAACATAGATGAATCAGCTGAGGAAGAAAAAATTCAAGAGACCGTAGACATTCCTCAAGATATTCCTGAAAACTCAGATGCTGATCTACCATCCCTTGCAGTTGAGGCTTCAGATGACATTCTGCCTCAAATCCAGTCTTCAAAGGAAACAGAGAGCTGCTGCCCTTCTGCACAAAGGAACACAAGACCATCTTCCCCTTTGACAGAAGAAGAAATAGATCAGATCATCAATGGACATCCAGCCTCTGAATTTTTTTACAGATTATAAATTCTGGTCAATTCATTTGATGAGCTTTGTTGTACAGAGTTGGAAAGCTCACATGTAAATCAGAGTGAAGAAAAAGCTGCTGATAATCTAGTATGTCCGGTTGGCAGAATTGCTTATATTCATGATTTTCCTATTTTTGATCTATCTGATGATGATGTTCTCCAAACAGAAGATGGTCTTGCAGGGTCATCATTAGTAGATTTATGGGAGGAAAATCAGTTCCCTTTACTTCCAGAGAGTAATGAGCCAATGCAGGCTATTTATGATACTGATGAAGAAAGCTTTAAGAGTGCAGAAGAGGGTGAAGGATCTCTAGATCTTTTCTTCACTCCATTACAACTCATTAGTAATGGTTTTCAGATGATTGGAGGTCAACAGCCTTTCATCTCAGGAGATGAAGAGGAAAACAAGGATGAGATATTTGAGTAGTTTGAAAGCAAGGAGTTTTCTCTTGAAGAAGAGGAAGCAAAGGAACATACCCCTGCTCAAGAATACACTGATATTTTCATAGAGCTCAGCCCACATGATCAGAACATCCCAGAGCTCCAAGAAGACATCACTGCCATATATGATGAGTCCTCTGGTTCAGAAAATGAAGAAGTTGAGGGAGATTCTCTTTCTAAAGAGAGTCTTATTCTTGATCCAGTGGAAGAAGAAGAAATCCTGGTTGAAGCCTACCTGACAGATATTCATAACCAAGTATCATTTCATGATCCTTATGTTCATTTCCTGCACACATTTGAAGAAGGATCAAGGGTCTTTTTGAGCAGCATGCTGCAGAAAGCAATAAATTTTTTTGTAGTTGTTGTTGTGGAACGAAAAGGGTGGGAGTTGCCCTGCTTATCCAGCCTGCTCAAGGAGTTGAGCAAGAGAGACCAGTCATGGGATCATTTGATGGACTGGTTGCATTGGAAGACAATGTTTGTAAGCTAGACTTGTAAATAGTCCAGTTAGAGTAGGGTAGGTAGGAAAAGCTCAATAAATCTCAGTCTGTGAGCATGTAGTTAGTTGTTTTTAATTTTTGCAAAGTCCAGCAAGCCAGACAGTCTAATCCTGGCTTGGTTGTTTTTCAATTTCTGTCTTAGAATATAGAGAAGAAATCTGCTAGACAGTTTAATCCTAGCAGATATTAGATTAGGTAGAGAAGTCATGAGGCCAACAGTTTAATCTGGTCTCATGGAGTAACAAGGGTAGAAGTAGAATAGGTTGATTTTCCTGCTTGTAAAAAACGATGATGTAAAGGGTCTGCAAGTCCAAATGCACCCAGTAGAAAAAAATTTAGGACTATAGTCTGGGTAGGTAGTTGTTTGGGAGAAATTTTACTGCTGATATGATGTCTTCATGATTTGTGGCAGCTGATCCAAGAAATAAAATGGGTGGTTCAAGCAGCAGGCATCTGGCCTACACCAAAGATCATTTTCTGAATTCTTGACTCCTTCAAGAAGAAGCCATCCCCATGTGGAGCCACTGTTAGCCCCCTATAAATTTTTGACAAGCAAACAGGGGGCTAAAATGTTTTTGAGCCTTCAAGGAATGCATTTCCCTCTGAAAACACATCATCGTTGAAGCCTCCTTATGCCCTTGTCCTTTGATAAATCCCCACTACTGTTTCCAGTTATAAAGCCTCTCTGTTTGTGAAGAAATTCCCAAAGGCCCATTTCCCCTCCTTTTCCCCCTCTTATTTTATTCCCTCTAAGCCTTGGTTTTCATCTTTTTGTTCCCCTTCAAAATTCCCCACTTACCCCTCAAAACAACCCATCTCCCCTTTTGACCTCACAAATACCCCTCGTTTGGCCTAGTTTCCCCTTTTTCCCTCTATCGTTACCTAATTCTTCCCTCAAAATTTCATTAAAATGGGCCAAAATCCATTTTCCACCTTATGTGGTCTTAGCCCCCTTCGGCTAGCCCCTGAACCGTATTCCCCCCCATGTGGTCTAGCGCTAGAACCACCCGCCAGCTCGAAAGGTGCTTATCTCAAATAAGTATTGGGAGCGTCATGAGCCGTCGATCTACACCGATCGGACGGTCATCGCGAGCTCAATAGCATCCATCGCTCAACCCTTTCACCACCCGTTCATCGCATCTCCATCGTTCATGGCCCAGAGTTTACTCTCCCGGTGGTCCCCACAATGCGCACTGTTCATAAACCACCGGTTTCCATCGCACCACGTTTGGAGGATGGGTGGTAATTTTATTTTCAGAGCGATTCCACTCACCGCCTGACACGTGGCTCCGTCACTATTTCAAAACCGCCCCCCCATCGCGCGTTATCGTTCGGAATTTGACATGGCGCGATATGCATATCAACCGTCCGATCTGGGGCTCTCCATCCAACGGTCATCGCACCCTAAAGATGTGCGGAAATTAACCCAAGGCAATCGTACCCCTGGCCCACCGTCCGTCGCCCTTCGATATGTTTATTGCTGTTGATCTCCTCTCGAGATCGGACGGTCCAGATTCACTGCATGCCCCGCCGTTGACTCGGCCCTGCCATGTCAATTTTCCACGTGTGTTCATCGTTTTTCGCCCGTCCCCTATATAATTCATTCAAAGGTCTTAATTCATTTCATTTCGCCCTTTTCCCTTTGTATTTCAGCTAAAGCTAAACTTCTGCGTTTAACACTAAGGGCCTCTTTTCTCTGCCACCATTCCTCCGGCCTCCACAGCATCTCTTCCATCACCCCTGAGATTTCATAACAAGTTTATTTCATTGTACAAGAAATCACAGAGAGACCATTATAGGTGCCCAGCGTATCAGCATAAAATATTCAAGGGGATTAATTCTTATTATTGATATAATTTATGCTTAATCCCGCATTCAAAGGAAGAGGCGCGGTTTGAAGACCAAAGAGCACAACTGTTGGGGTTCCCATGTTTTGGCCAGATTGGCAAGACCAAAAGATGAGACAACATCAGAACCACTTTCAGACCTCAAGATCTAGCCCTCCTGGGTCCAGAGAGGGATCTCTCTATAAGAGAAAAGGTTTATGTCTATGAGGCTCAAATATTATGATTTAAGGCTAGTTATAAGGCTCGGGGTTTGTTTGTTTGATTGTTTGTTTGGTTGCTGGTTATCAGGAAAGAAGGTTCAATGTAAGACCAGGATGAGTAAAGAGGGATAAGGCAGAGGTGAAATATTTCGGGAAATACTCAAAACCATTGGGCAATGGAGTCAAGAAAGGATTTTCTTGCTACTCAATACGCAGGCTTTAAATTGGGCTAGTCATCTGAAACTTAGGATCTTCAGGATGATTATGTGATATGGAAGGTAAGGGGGAGGAGATAACACAGATATCAGAGCAAAAAGTTATGGATCAGCAGGTCGTACAAGGATCCTAGTGGACAGGGCTGACTCTAATCCCCAGTGTTCCCAAATCTTCCAACTGAATCAATAACAAGAAACATCTAAGAAGTAAATTCATTTAATTCATACATCAGAGAGCAGGCAATAACATCCACTACATTGGTTAAACCAACTGAAAACACTTCTCAGATAACACATTCAGAAGATAAACATAAATGGCAAGGAGAGCAGGAACATAGGGTACCTAACAAGGGTAAATCCTATGTCAAACTTCTGATGCAAGCCAGTAGAAACGAAATGAAATGAATGTAAACACAGAGATAGGAAAACATCACCGCTGCTTAAGGTCAGGATCCAAAGAAATGTGCTTGTCATATTAAGTAACAATACCAATCAAGTACAATATTGCCAATAGCTGAATACTCAGTCTGAAAACATACCCATCAACCTATCTTACAATCTTTACACAGAGACTGAGTCTCAATAGCAACTACTTGCAGTTCTCTGATAACTGATCAACAACCTTTACAATGTCTTCTCATGTATTTTATAACAGCAGATGAATTGAAGAGGTAGGTGAGAACTAAATGAAACATTAAACGCAGGAAAGGGGGAGAGGGCTGAAACCCACTCCATTTTAACTCTCTGCATTTATCTCTGGTGTGGCTTGGGTGTTTTGACTACAGTATTGTGTGGTACATTTGGTGAAATAACAAAAGAAAAATAAGAAACAGTGAGGTCTACCCTACTTGTGCAACAAATGCTTCTGATCATGTAGGACTTCTGTTGGGGTAGGAAACTTCAGGAACACGATGTATAATAAAAAATGCATGGGCACTTTGTCCTCTGATGAAGAAAAACATCCTGCTGCTGTAGAAAACCCTGGTGGTACGGTTTCCCGTGCATTAAAATTCTGATTAATCTTCGGGGTTTTCAATCTGGTACCTTGCCTTTGTGAAACTAGATTAATCCTTTAAAATCTCCAGTTTAATGCTTTAACTCTTCGATTTCCTTGCTGATTTCTCTTTGCCGCTCCCACAGCTACCTTTTGGTCATGAACTCTGTTCTTCTAATGGCTCCAGAGGAGAGTGACAGAATTTTGACCTTGTCCCTTGATTGCAATCATGTCAAACACTTCCCTGGGCCTTTTTTCATTAAATGTGTCTCTGTACATGACCTGTTCTGCAATTTCTACCACTGTGACAGGGATAACGATCCATGGCGGTTTTCCCCACTTGAAACCCTGCAAAACAGAAAAATTTGTCAATAAATCCATGGACGAGAATGATGGAGGTAGTGTGGATGGAGGAAAAGATCGTGCAGATGACGAAATGGAGGAAAAATCGCAGAGAAATGGCGAAAAATGCTCTGGTGGAGGTTGGCGGTCTGCGGAGAAAAATACGAATGAAAAGCCTTAAAAGAACACAAAATTTTCACCAATATATGTGATGCATGGGATGACGTATGACAGGTGCACGTGGGGGTGACGTGGCGTGACCGAGAACTGCACGGACAGGCATCGGGGCAGGCGATTTAACGTAAAAACAATGAAATTTGGCCTTGGAAGGGATATATGTTACGGGGGTGGACGAGTGTACGGAGGAGACACGTGGACGAATGACGTGGAGGACTGGGCGATGGCGGAATAGTCAACAGCGGGGGAAATTGAATGTGGAACGTCGATCTGCAGATCAGATCGACGGCAGAGATCGAATGTATGGCGCGCTGCACCCTGATTTATCGTGTGCGCATCTGAGCTAATGATCGTACATCTTCGGTGAGCAATAGCCGTTGGATGGCCTGCCCCAGATCGGACGGTCCTTGGCAATATCGCTAGGCATCTATGTCTGGACAATAATGCGCGATGGATGACATTAACGCGCGGGGCCGGCGGTTTTGACATCATACAGGAGGACGTGTGTCAAGAGGTGTATGGAATCGCTAGGTCATCGGGAAAAACCGCCCACCATGCAAAGGCGGTGCGATATAAACCGCCAGGTTTGGAATAGTGCATGGGGACCACCAGCATGGGTGCATCGCGGACCGTTAGATCATCGTGAAAATGGACGGCAATGGTGCGATCGAATATTTGAACGAAGAAACACGGGCGCCTGCAGACCAACGATAGCCGTCCGATTGACCAAGATCAATGGATGTAATCACGCCCGATATGGACAGGGGAATAAGTGCCTTTTGCTTCGGCAGGTGGTTCCGACATTGGGTCACTTGGAGGAAAAGGTGCGAGGGCTAGCAGAAGATGGGCTAGGCCTATTATAATGTGGAAAATAGGTTTTTAAGCCATTTTAATGCATTTTAAAGCCTCTAAATGGTAATGATAGAGAGATAAAGTGTGAAAAAGGCCAAAGAAGGGGCATGGGAAGAATTTGAAGGGGATTTTGGGAGATTTTAGAGGATTGACAGGGGAAGACGAGGGAAACAAGGGAACCTTGACAAAGGGGGGAAAATGAAGGCCTTTAGGAACACAGTTTGTCACAATCAGAGAGGCTTCTTGTATGGAAATCAGCTGAGGGGATTACATCACAGAGATAGGGCACAAAAGACTCCAAGGATGATGTGTCTCCAAGGGAGATGCATTCATTGAAGTCTCAGAAAAATTTTAGTCCCCTACTTTGCTTGTCAAAATTTTTTAGGGGGGCTAATAGTGGCTCCACATGGGGATGGCTTCTTCTTGAAGGAGTCAAGAATTCAGAGGGTAAATCTTTGGTGTAGGACAGATGCTTGCTGCTTGAGCCACCTTTCTTCTTTGATTTTCAGCTGCCACAAACATGATAAATCAGCAAAACATTTCCCCAACAAACTACCTACCCTGACTACAATCCTAGCATTTTCTCTTAGGGTGCATTTGAGCTAGCAGACCCTTTACATATTTTATTTTTGCAAACAAAAAATAAACCTATTCTATATCTACCCTTATTGCTCCATGAGACCAGATTGGGCTGTTGGTCTCATATGTTTCTCTACCTAATCTAATATCTGCTGGGATTAAACTGTCCAGCAGATTTCTTCTCTACATTCTACAACAGAAATTGAAAAACAGTCAAGCCAGGATTAGACTGTCTGACTTGCTGTGGGTCCAAGGCATAAAGACAATTGCATATGGAAAAAATTTGTAGAAAAATGAAAGCAAAACTATGAAGGCTTGAGATCTGAAATTTGAAACATCCTTCTTTCCCTTTGTGACTCAAGATTTGAGCATGTTAGAGTCACTTCTTTTTTCATCTCAGCTCTGGCTTTGGGCATGTTAGAGCTGATTCTTCTTTCTTCTTTGCTGGCCCAGATTTTGAGCATGTTAGGACCAGCTACTTTACTTGCTTTGGCTCAGGTTTTGAGTTTATTAGAGCCACTCTTTTGCATATTAGAGGTCCATGTTTTAAGCATGTCTGATCCTCTCTTATTCCATTATTTTTTGAAACATTTTTCTTTTTCTTGGAAATAAAAACTGCAATGGTATGTACAATGGAAATGGAAACTGGAAACTGTAAATTAGTAGAAGTAATGTTTGAGCATCCTGCCATTGACAGGACCCCCCAAACAGTTCAGTGCCATCTAATTCTTGTTAGAAGAAAGCTTTGGGACCCACAGTGGCCTGGATGAGGTATGGACCTTGCCACAAACTGTCAAATTTGCTGTGCTTTCCTTTATCCTCTCTTCTCGAATCCCACTTCAACACTTTATCTCCAACTTTGAAATCAGCAGCTTTGGTTCTTTTTTCAAACAATTTCTTTATATTTTCCTGAACTTTCACTGCTCTGTGGTAGACCTATTCCCTTTTTTTTTGAAGATGTATTGTCTGATTTATTCTCCTCATCATGCTGTCTTCTTCTGTTTGGATCTCCTGGATCAGTTTGATCACTGGTATCCCAAGGTTGGTAGGGAATACTGCTTCTGTTCCATAGACCAGCTGAAATGGTGACATGCCAATGGAATTCTTGGTTGTAAGCCTGTCAGGCCACAAAGCATGTACTAGCTTGTTATGCCATGATTTTTTGTTCTCTTCCAATAGTTTTTTGATGATGATCACTAGGCTTTTGTTTGATGATTCAGCTAATCCATTACCTTGAGGGTAATAGGAAGTTGAATGACCAAGTGTTATTTGGTACCCGTGACAAAAACCAACCATATTTTTGGATCCAAAAGCAGTAGCATTATCAGTGATTATTTTCCTTGGGCAGCCAAACCGAGAGAGGATGTGACTTTCTAGGAAACTATTGATGACTGAATCTGTGGCATTCCTAGTGGGCACAGCCTCTATCCACTTAGTGAAATAATCTGTGGCCATGAGTATCCATTTGTGCTGAGCAGAAGAAGCAGGGTGAATTTCCCCTATGAAATCTAGGCCCCATTGCAGAAAGGGACCTTCAACAGTGATGGGTTGTAGGGGTAAAGGGAGGAGTTTTCTCTTGCCCTCAAAGATCTGACATTTATGGCAGGCAAATATCATTTTATGAACATCATTGAAGAGTGTAGGCCAATAGTAACCAGCTCTGAGTATTTTGTTTGCAGTGGCTTTCCAACTCAGGTGGCCTCCACATTATCCAGCGTGGAATTCTTGTTTAACCCTCTCTGCCTCATTTTCAGTCAAACATTTAAGCAACAGGCCATTAGGATTCTTCTAGTATAAGTTTTCATTCACAATGCAGTAATTTCTGGTTTTTAGCTTTAAGAATATGGCCTTGGTCTTTGATAATCCGGGAGGGGTATTGAGGTGTGTAAGCACATACAGAATGTCAGAATACCAAGGAGAGCTCTGAAATTTTTCCTCAACGGTGAGATCAGGAAATTCTTGTTGCTCATCCAAGGTACTTGTCATGTTAATTTCTAGGGCCTGCAGGTTTGATTCAGCCATTAACTTAGCTAAGCCCTAACCTTTAATTAGTTTGGTGGGTTTTGTCTCAAGGTCATACTCTAGGATCACTGCTATCCATTTGCCCCTTTTCCCATCTGGGTCTTGGGACAAAATATCTTTGACTATGATGTTGGGCACATAAGCTACAGTGTGAGAATGCAATATGTACACCCTAAAATCTTTCAAGGCCTTAATCAGAGCATAGGCCTATTTTTCCATGATATTTTATTTCAAGGGAGCATCTCTGAGTGCTTTGCTAAAGAAGGCGATTGGCTGTTCCATTCCCTCTATGTTTTTTGCAGCATGACTGCAGTCACTGTATGCTCTGAGGCAAATGAAAAGATCAGGAAATCTTTGGAGAAATCTGGGCTGATTAGGATGGGAGCTTGGGTAAGTGAAAGTTTCACTGATTCAAAAGATTGTTTAGCTCCCATGGTCCATTTAACTCCTGCACCTTTCTTCAGCATGTTAGTCATGTTTCTAAGGTGTTCAACCATATTTGGGATAAATCTCCTAAGGAAGTTAATCTTTCCAATGAAAGACTGTAATTCCTTGATGTTTCTGGGGTGTGTGATCTGTAGTATTCCCTCAACTCGTTGGGGGTCTATCCTGATTCCCTTCTAGGATATAATGTGGCCAAGAAGTTTACCCTCTTGTAGCCCAAAGACAGTATTTTTAGGGTTGAGGGACAAACCAAACCTTTTACATTTTTCAAATACTTTTCTCAGATGTTCCAGGTGTTCTTCTTCAGTCTTAGAAAAGACTGTTATGTCATCCAAGTAAATAACAATGAAGATCCCTATCTCATCTGAAAATGCTATGTCCATCGCTCTTTCGAAGGTGGCTCTAGCATTCATCAAACCAAAAAGCATCTTCACATACATGAAGGTACCCCATGGAGTGGTGAAGGCTGTTTTGAGTTGGTCTTCTGGGATTACTAAGACTTGGTTATATCCGGAGAAACCATCTAGCAGGGAAATCCTCTTAGAACCTATTACCTTCTAAATAATATGTTCCATTTTAGGCAAAGGGTAATTGTCCTTGAGTGAGGCTCTATTAAGATTCCTAAAGTCTATGCACAATATGATTTCTCCTGTTTTCTTCCTCACAGCCACTAAGTTTGATACCCAATCAGAGAACCTCACCGGCACAATTATACCTACTTCATACATTTTCTTAATCTCCTTCTCTACTGCAGGCAATTGTTTGGGATTGATTCTGCGAATTTTTTGCCTAAATAGCTTCTGATTTTCTTTCAAGGGTATCTTATGCTGAATGATATTTGTGTCATAGGCCTTTAAGTCTTCATAGCTCCATGCAAACACATCAATGAATTCCTTGAAAAGGTCAATGTATCTCTTCTTCATGTCTGCAAGTAAAGGCTTAGCCAGTTTAATCATTTTGGGCTTATCTTCAGTGCCTATGTTGCATTCTTCCACATCAGAGTCTGCATGTTCTATAGTGGGCTTTTTTGCGACATCATCAAATTCAAAGAGGTCCTCTAAGGGTGCCAGGCCTCTGGGTATATTCTTATCTTTGGCCTGCAACACCTCTACCTCTTCACTATCTGCATTTTCACATTTGTGGTCTGGGTTTCCAGTCTGTTCATCTAAAGAATTTATTTCTATGTTACAGGGTGTTTCTTCCTCATCTGAGGAATCATCACTTAGGCAGCTATGGTAAGATTTGGAGCCTGAATCAGAAAATTCAAACTCGTTTCTGCCTACCAGAAAATCTTCGATTTGTTTATCTCCTTCAAAAACCTGCCAATATTTTTCGTTGTCTGGCACAGCAGGTCTGAATTTGGTTTGAATGATGATCTGTTGGTCTATGGGAGTCCTGGGGTAGGAACTGTCTAGGCAAGCTAATCCATTTGCAATGAAATTTTGACCTCTAGGAACAAACACTAGTTGGTATTCAACAAACGTTTTCAGCAGATCCATAGTGTCATTCCTATATGCTCTCAGCCTAGGATGTTTCGCTGTGTATTCCCCGTTTACTTGCTTAATAATTAGTTCAGAGTCTCCATGCAATTTAATCCTACGAGCTCCTAATTTTCTCAACATATTTAGGCCTAGGATCAGAGCCTCGTATTCAGCGACATTATTTGTGAATTTGAAGTGCAGGTTGTAGGTATGACTCTCTGCGTGATCATTATCTGTGTTATGAATCCACACGCCTGCCCCAGTAGTTCTATTGGTGCATGACCCATCGAATTTCATCACCCACAGGGGTTCATTTTTGTTTTCGTTATCACTTTTTTCCCTATAGCTGGTTTCGCCATTATGTTGCGTTGTAGGGTCTATACTGGGCTGTGGATTGCTTTGTTCCTCGTGAAATGTATGAGTTTCAGGGATCTGGTTGGATGGCTGTTTATGCTCCATTTCTTGTTCACTCGGGGTTAGGTCTCCATCGCATATCCTACAGGTTTCATTGCGGTTTTATTCTTCGTTGTCCTCTAAATCCAGAGTAGCCATTATGTTAAAATCAACAGCTTCTATCTCTCTGTTTGTATCTCTGTTTTGGGACTCTGACCCTTCTAAAGATTCATCATTACAGAAGATGAAGGAGTCAAGGTCTGTATGTACAGAATAAACAGGTGAATTTTCTAGTTTTCGAGGCTACTAACTAAGAATTTCATCTGTGTCTCCCTATACAGTTTCCTAAGTTGGCCAAAGATTGGGATTGTGGCATATGAGCCATCCATTTTCATTGTACCCTGCAACTTGGCTCCCCATGATCTTGATAGTAACATGCCATACTTTGGTGGCACATCTGCCACCACCACATCCATGACCATGCATTTAGCTAGGATTTGAGTTAAGCTCACACACAAGTCTTTGATCAGGCCCAAGCATTTTACTCTACTAGAGTCAAAAGAGTATAAATCTTTATAGGGTCTGGTTATCTCTAGACCTAGTCTCTCCATAACTACCTTAGGCATTAGGTTATGAGATGCTCCAGAATCATGCATCGCATTATGCAGGATCTTGTCATGAATGTTGAGACTGATATAGAAAGGTGGGACTACCCCTTCCTGAAACTTTCCCTCTATCTTAGGACCAAACAAGAGGGTAGGTTGATCATCATTCAAATTGATAGAGTCACCATTCTCACCTAAGTTCAAAGCTCTCAAAATCTGGCCTTTATATACATCCTGAGTGGCCAGCTCGGAAAGTGGAACAAAGATTTTAATTCTTGCAATCTCACTTTCCAGATTGAAAGTAGACTGACTCTTTGGAATGCTCATCTTTGCTTTATTTGCCACTGACTTAGTGGCTGATTCAGTGGGCTGGTTCTCATTATGTATAGTGTTTGTGACAGTTTTATTAGGAGCACTAACTGCAGTGCTAGTGCTACTAGCTGGTTTACCTTGTGCATTAATGTTTTGGTTGTCTTTCTCTCTTTTCTTTCCAGAACTCTCAGCTGCTGATTTGTTGGTTTCAGCAGTTGCTTTAGAAGTTTTCTCAGGTCTCTTCTTGATGGTAGTCTCAGAAGCTTTGGGTTTAGCAGTTTCTTGAATCTTTTTGCTTCTAAGTTCATATTGCTCTCTGACTTGCATCATGGCATTTTCAAATCCTAATCTGTAATCTTCAGATTCCAACCATTCCTCCTCCCAACCAGAGGGTGAAGGCTGGTCTTCTTCTGAATAATAGTTATGGATTGAATCTTCTATTTCAAACATATTAATTGTGTTTCCCTCAGACTCTTCTATGATTCCCTCATTTTCATCAAGAAAATTCTCTTGGAATGGGGGAATAACTTGTTGATCTGATTCTCTTTTTCTGTTGGGAGTGTTATTGTTTCTTCTAAAGTTTTGGTTCTGGTTCTAGTTTCTATTCTGGTTACTAACTGTGACAACCATTTTTTCCATCATTTGTTGTAACCTTTCCACATTTTTGGACAGCTTATCATAATTCTGGTCAGATGTGGAAGCTACGTTGTCATCTCCATATGTTACCCTTCTCTTCGATTTCAGTCTTGCTCTCTTTTCATTCAGATTGGCTTCTATATTCATTGCTCCTTTCTGCATGTCTTCCAATGTGTTGTATTCCTTATCCCTAAGCTCATAGGCCATGTCAGCATCAAAACCCTCAGGGTATTTTTCTAGGGCCATGCCTTGTGGAGGTTTCATATGTGGGGGGAGAGAATTATAAATGCTGTTGAACCTTGTTGTGTAATCGTGAACACTCTCTCCCATGTTTATTTTAAGGGTCATGTATTCTGCTAGGCGTTGGCGAGGATTTGCCCTATTTTCCCATTTGTTTATGAAGGTTTGATATAGATCTGGGAGATCATTTATGCTTCCTGGTGGTAGGCCCTTAAACCATTTATTCACATCACCCCCTAGGTTTTGGGCAAAGATTCTCATTTTGACTGTATCATCATCAATTTCCATGTAGTCAAAATAATCTTCCATTTTATCTACATGTTGCTGGGCTGTGATGGATTCTTTTGCAGTGAAATGCGGAATCTTAGACTGATAATCATTTGGTAAGGGTACTAGAGGCTGAGGTAAAACCAGAGGTGCATACCAAGCTACCATGGTGATATTTTGATGAGCTAGAGGGGCTTGGGCAGCAATTATATGGATGATAGGGATACTATGGCCAGCAGAGGACTGATGAGCAGACCTAGGGTGACTGAGCCCCAAATTTTGTATGAAATGTAAATCAGGAGGTGTAGATGGAGGGGTCTGTCTATTCCCAAGGTGCCTACCACTTTGTTGTGGTGCATCATGAAGCTTAGGGTCTGGCTGGTCTAAGCTACCAAATGACCTAATTCTAGATAAGTTGTTTGGCTAGTCTAGGTCAAGGTGAAAGTGTGATAGAGCTGTAAGATCTTCTGGTGCAAAATTAGCTCTATGGATGTGTTTGGAAATAGTCGATCTTTTAGGTGTAGGGGCTCCTTTGAGGATGCTCTCAGGGTTATCAACTATTTCAGGTGGGTCTGGGTTAGGGTAAGCTCTTGTATGAACCGTTCTAGAAGCCAGAATGTTTTTTCTGACCAAGAAGCTTAACCCTACTTGTTACTTCTACTGTGGTTGATGTTGTTAAGGAGGCTGGTCTCCCAGTGGAGTCTTTGAAACGTTTATGGAATATTGGAGTCGCCAGGTGGAAAGGTTTAGGATATTTTGGAGGGTACACTGTCCACCACAGTGCACTGGAGATGTCCCTTTTCAAGGAAGTCTTCAAAACACAACAACTCTAACTAGAGATTGACTGGGAGGGCATTTACCAGATATGTCACCTCTGAAAGAGTGTGAGATCCGGAGGCTACCTGGCCCTTTCCAGACTCTGTCCAAGAGTATGGGAAAACACAACAAATGGTATAGAGGTTGATGTGAGAATAAGACTGTTTAACCGCCAACCTAACTAGATATTGTAGGTCTTTGAATGCCTAAGAATGTTTAAGGTGTAATGCACTCAGTTCCCCAGTGGATTCGCCATTATGTTGGTGACAAGACTGGGAGACGGTTTTAATGTTTATGTTGCAGGCATTCAGAAATTCCCAGCGGAGTCGCCATTATGTTGGGGTTCCCATGTTTTGGCCAGATTGGCAAGACCAAAAGATGAGACAACATCATAACCACTTTCAGACCTCAGGATCTAGCCCTCCTGGGTCCAGAGAGGGATCTCTCTATAAGAGTAAAGGTTTATGTCTATGAGGCTCAAATATTATGATTTTAGGCTAGTTATAAGGATCGGGGTTTGTTTGTTTGATTGTTTGTTTGGTTGCTGGTTATCAGGAAAGAAGGTTCAATGTAAGACCAGGATGAGTAAAGAGGGATAAGGCAAAGGTGAAATATTCCAGGAAATACTCAAAACCATTGGGAAATGGAGTCAGGAAAGGATTTTCTTGCTACTCAATAGGCAGGCTTTCAATTGGGCTATTCATCTGAAACTTAGGATCTTCAGGATGATTATGTGATATGGAAGGTAAGGGGGAGGAGATAACACAGATCTCAGAGCACAAATTTATGGATCAGCAAGTCGTACAAGGATCCTAGTGGATAGGACTAACTCTAATCCCCAGTGTTCCCAAACTTCCAACTGAATCAATAACAAGAAACATCTAAGAAGTAAATTCATTTAATTCATACATCAGAGAGGAGGAAATAACATCCACTACACTGGTTAAACCAACTAAAAAAACTTCTCAGATAACACATTCAGAAGATAAACATAAATGGCAAGGAGAGCAGGAACATAGGGTACCTAACAAGGGTAAATCCTATGTCAAGCTTATGATGCAAGCCAATAGAAACGAAATGAAATGAATGTAAACATAGAGATAGGAAAACATCGCCATTGCTTCAGGTCAGGATCCAAAGAAATGTGCTTGTCATATTAAGTAGCAATTCCAATCAAGTACAATATAGGCAATAGCTGAATACTCAGTCTGAAAACATACCCATCAATCTATCTTACAATATTTACACAGAGATTGAGTCTCAATAGCAATTGCTTCCAGTTCTCTGATAACTTATCAACAACCTTTACAATGTCTTCTCATGGATTTTATAACAGCAGATGAACTGAAGAGGTAGGTGAGAACTATATGAAACATTAAACGTAGGAAAGGGGGAGAGGGCCGAAACCCACTTCGTTTTAACTCTCTGAATTTATCTCTGGTGCGGCTTGGGTGTTTTGACTGCAGTACTGTGTGGTACATTTGGTGAAATAACAAAAGAAAAATAAGAAACAGTGAGGTCTAGCCTACTTGTGCAACAAATGCTTCTGATCATGTAGGACTACTGTTGGGGTAGGAAACTTCAGGAAAACGATGTATAATAAAAACTGCATGGGCACTTTGTCCTCTAATGAAGAAAAACATCCTGCTGCTGTAGAAAACCCTAGTGGTATGGTTTCCCGTGCATTAAAATTTTGATTGATCTTCGGGGTTTTCAATCTGGTACCTTGCCTTTGTGAAACTAGATTAATCCTTTAAAATCTCCAGTTTAATGCCTTAACTCTTCGATTTCCTTGCTGATTTCTCTTTGTTGCTCCCACAGCTACCTTCTGGCCGTGAACTCTATGCTTTTAATGGCTCTGGAGGAGAGTGACAGAATTTTGACCCTGTGCTTTGATTGCAATCATGTCAAACACTTCCTTGGGCCTTTTTTCATTAAATGTATCTCTGTACATGACCTGTTCTGCAATTTCTGCCACTGTGATAGGGATAACGAGCCATGGCAGTTTTCCTCGCTTGAAACCCTGCAAAACAACAAACTTTGTCAAGAAATCCATGGACGGGAATGATGGAGGTAGTGTGGATGGAGGAAAAGATCGTGCAGATGACGAAATGGAGGAAAAATCGCAGAGAAATGGCGAAAAATGCTCTGGTGGAGGTTGGCAGTCTGCGGAGAAAAATATGAATGAAAAACCTTAAAAGAACACGAAATTTTCACCAATATATGCGATGCATGGGATGACGTACGATAGGTGCACGTGGGGGTGACGTGGCGCGACCGGGAACTGCACGGACAGGCGTCGGGGCAGGAGATTTAACGTAAAAACAATGAAATTTGGCCTTGGAATGGATATATGTTACGGGGGTGGACGAGTGTACGGAGGAGACATGTGGATGAATGACGTGGAGGACCGAGCGATGGCAGAATAGTCAACAGCGGGGGCAATTGAATGTGGACCGTCGATTTGCAGATCAGATCGACGGTGGAGATCGACTGTATGGCGCGCTGCACCTTGATTTATCACATGCGCATCTGAGCTAACGATCGTGCATCTTCGGCGAGCAATAGCCGTTGGATGGCCCGCCCCAGATCGAACGGTCCTTGGCAATATCGCTGGGTATCTATTTCCAGACAATAACGCGCGATGGACGACGTTAACACGTGGGGCCAGTGGTTTTGACATCGTACAGGAGGACGCGTGTCGAGAGGTGTATGGAATCGTTGGGTCATCGGGAAAAACCGCCCACCGCGCAAAGGCAGTGCGATAGAAACCGTTGGGTTTGGAACAGTGCATGGGGACCACCGGCGCAGGTGCATTGCGGACCGTCAGATCATCGTGAAAATGGACGGTGATGGCGTGATTGAAGATTTGAACGGAGAAACACAAGCACCTGCAGACCAACGATAGCCGTCTGATTGACCAAGATCGACGGATGTAATCACGCCCGATATGGACTGGGGAATAAGCGCCTTTTGCTCCGGCAGGTGGTTCCGGTGCTGGGTCACTTGGAGGAAAAGGTGCGGAGGCTAGCAGAAGATGGGCTAAGCCTATTATAATGTGGAAAATGGGTTTTTAAGCCATTTTAATGCATTTTAAAGCCTCTAAATGGTAACGATAGGGAGATAAAGGGTGAAAAAGGCCAAACAAGGGGCATGGACAGAATTTGAATGGGATTTTGGGAGATTTTAGAGGATTTACAGGGGAAGACGAGGGCAACAAGGGAACCTTGACAAAGGGGGGCAAAAAGGGGGAAAAATGAAGGCCTTTAGGAACACAGTTTGTCACAATCAGAGAGGCTTCTTGTATGGAAATCAATTGAGGGGATTACATCACAGAGATAGGGCACAGAAGACTCCAAGGATGATGTGTCTCCAAGGGAGATGCATTCATTGAAGTCTCAGAAACATTTTAGCCCCCCACTTTGCCTGTCAAAATTTTTTAGGGGGGCTAACAACAACGATGAGTCATATCTGTGTATACATCAACAGAGCACTGTTTCTCCAAAAGGACACCTTCTCACAGAAGTCTCCATGTCTCCTCAAGCCTTTAAATGTATTTCACTGACAGAAGCTTATGCGATTGTCAGACCACAGTTATGAAGCATGGAGACCTTGCAGGTTTTCCACCCAGTTCACCAATTCTAGAAGGCAACGCAGAATACCAAACACCAAAAAGGACTTCACGAAACATCAGAGGTCAATCTTGGCCTGACAGAGTCTCCCAGACCATACCAAAAGTACTTACAGCGATGCAGATTTCCATTAAGTAGAGTGGGCATGAACTCTTTCTCCACTCTGTCTTAATGAGATCCATTTAATGAATATCACCTACCATTGTTATTCTTTTCTCCTATAAGAATCTTGAAGAACGTATTGTAAAAGGTTGTTGTTCGGTTGTTGCCGATTTCTGTTAGAGGGATTCATTTTGATTGTTAGAACAGTCTTGGGAGGGAGTAGAAGAGTAGTTTGTAATGTAGTAGGCTGGGAGGAGAAAGTCTGGACTGTAACAGCCATTGAGCTCAGTGTATGTGACTGGTTTTGAATCATTAATCAAGCACATTTCATAGGATCCTAGTCTATTAATATTGGTGATGTTTTTCTAACACTGTTTATTACATTTTCATATTGTTTCATTTTCTACTGGCTCGCATCAGAATATTGGCATAGGAGTTACCCTTGTTAGGTACCCTATGTTTCTGCTCTCCTTGCCTTTAATGTTTTCTGCTGCTTAGTTGTTATTGTTGGGTTTAAGCTGGAAGATTTGGGAACACTGGGGATTAGAGTTAGCCCTGTCCACTAGGATCCTTGTGTGACCATCTGGCCTTTCTAAGATCTCTTGCTAGTGTCAAAGCATTGAAGGCTCAAAGTCCTTCTCTGATCTACAGACCCTGGCTCTGTTAAAATTATCTCTATTTTCCCTTGGAGCATGCTAAAGCTGACCTGGAGTGAAATGACCTCTAGTCCGATCTACAAGCTGCCCCTTTGTCCCTCCATTGAAAGATGCCTTTGAGTATGTCCAAGTAGGTCTGGAGTTAAACGACCTCTGACCTGATCTATAGACAGAAATTGGGTGTCTTTCCTTCTTTCACTTTCAATCCTTAATGTTTCATCCCACCATCTATCTAAAAATATCCTTTAGTGTAGATGACTTGCCCTCTGAAAGCCCTTGCTAGTTGTTGCATGTAATTCCTTTTCATGACTCCATAGCCCAATGGATGGCACTTTCTTGACCTATCCTCTTTGCTGAAACATCCTGCTGTTTTGTTCCTTTCCTCCCATTACTTTCTCATTCTATGATCTCATGACCAACCCAACAACCAACCAACCAAATCATTTTAAAACCCCCCTTTGTGCTTCATAACTAGCCTAACATCTCATTTGAGCTTTCGAAGATATATCATTCTTTGTTTCATTGGAGAGATCCCTCTCCGGGTCCCGGAGGGCTAGATCCTAGGGCCCCAAAGTGGTTATGATGTTGTCTCATCTTTTGGGCTTGCCAATCTGGCGAAAACATGGGAACCCCAACAATGCTAATATTTGCAAGAGCTGATTTTGTTGCAAATACCTATCTAAAGGCCTTCATTGCCAAAAAGTTGGGTGCCCAGCAAAATCCTAGTCGTCAACGTGGGAGTGGAGCGCTCCATTATTTTGGCATGTGGGAGTGGAATTCTCCATTATTTAATGGTAGCTAAACCTTTCCGGTGGATATAACGCATTGGTAATTCCACACATGAATGCACATAGTTCAATTCATTTTCCACTTAGACTATTACTGTGGACAAATGGCATGCATAGATTCATAGATACTGTCGACATATGTCACACTTAAATAGAAAATGTAGACAAAAATCCGAGGTCATTTATTCAAAAGAAAGGCCTATTGGCCTAATTAAGTCTTGTGATTACATAACATTCCTAATAAAAGAGATACTAGTATCCCTCTTACTGGCTGTCGAAAATATTTATCTTTTCTACAAATGACTTGCATGAGTGTTAATGCCAAAAAATGTGACGACATCTTAGTTACAGTTTAATGTAGATCTTCGAAATAAGTCAAATCACTTGGAAAACTAATTAATTATTTATGTACTTAATTTTTCATCTAGAACTATGTGAAGGTCGTAATAAGAGCTTCAATTTATTGACCAATCAAATTATATATATATATATATTATAAAATAAAAACTATACATATTCTATTTCTACCATTAATATATGAAAAATGGTTCAATTTTTTTGGTTAACTAAAAAATAATAAATAACCAATGCACAACTCACTATTATATGCCATTCCTATCTGCATGTATAAATATAAGAGGGGAAAATAGAAATGTTATCATCTACCTTACTTATTCTCTGCCATTCAAAAATATCTTTGATCTAAATATCATAGTTGGGCATGTTTTATATCACATAGTTGGCCAATAAACTGGTATATGATGAATGGTAGTTAGGATTTCTACTAAGAAAATTAAAAGATAGAGACTAGATGGAAACCCTAAATGCTAAAGGTTTGAATCAAATTTTTTCAACACTTAAAAATTCTATGTTTGGAGTAAATATGAAAGATTATAAACAATGATATTTACCATTTATTGTATACAAGGCTTTGAATACATTGTGAATGGGTGTATTTTTAAGACATTCCTTGCAAAAATATCACTAGTTCAAATTCCTTTGTTGTTAGCTGACTAAAAAAAAGAATGTATTTACCATTTATCATTATGGGTAAATTTGATCTATAACATATTCCATATAGATGTATGGATCTCCTCGTAAATAAATTCCCGTATAAATTCCACACAAAATAAATGCAAGTTCGAAATATCATAACTTGAATAACAACACATAGACTAGATATAAGGCATGCTTACATTTTCTAGCATTATGAAGGAAAGAGGAACAAAGGATTCCACATGTACTTTCTAAAGTCAATATTCCCAAAGGTTATAACTTGAACATGGAATAGAGAGAAAATGCCATGTGCATCAAAATAATTTTGAAAGGAACTCCCAACATAAATACTTATTTCTTTGGGATTAATTGGGGAGTAATGGTACTAGGAAAAGAGAGAGAACTCAAAAAGTGCCCAACAGTTTATTTGTGACATGGATATTTTATTATCTAGGAAACTTTGTTAGTCCAAAATTTGAGACCTTTCCATTGAACTTCTTATCCATTAAGATGTTGTTGGCCTTGATGTCTCTGTGAACAAATTTAACTCAATTGGCTTATGTATATATACAAATCTATAATTTAACAAACCAATTAGTTAATCTTTCCAACCATTCATTGAATAAGATTCCTAGTAATAATGATGGTTCCTTGAGAACTTGAAATGCAAGGAATTTTAAATCGTATGAAAACTCAAAGTGTAGCGTATCGTGCTAATCAACATTGTGTTGTGCATTTTTACTCATATACTAGAATTTAAAAAAAAAAACACCTCCTTTCAAAAAACTAGGAGTTGATACCAAGTTCCAAAGTAACAAAGGGAAATTATGAGTAGAGATGTCAAATTCACCAAAAATGATAGAAAATTCTCAATAAATATTTTCTTTTGCATATTATGTTAGGATGCGAACATAAGTAAATTCACATAAACTATTTCTACAATGAAATGACAACTAACTTGTTGGATTCATTTTTTTACCTATGAATTTCTTCCCTGTAGAATCCAAGGAGATGTACTAGAATTTTGTGTCACATGTGAATGAAGTGAACTCACTCATTCCCAATCTACAAGACCACAAGGTGTAGTGAATAGATCCATTAGCTTAGACGGGTGATGTGTTTTACCTTGGCAGAGGACACTGAGTCGCCTAATGGCCAAGCTTGTTACAGATATAGTAGGAACTCAAATGATGACATTGCTTTTACTTTTTTTAATATACATTCTGATTCATCTAATAATTTATATTATTATGATTTAAATAGTGACTTTATCTCTATTAAAGATATTAAAATGGTACATATTTCCCATCATGCCTCTCAACTTAAAAATGAGATTCATGATCCCGAAACTCACGTTGCTATACTTATTGTTATACAATTTAAACTTCGTAAACAACTTGGATCTCATATTTCATCCCTTCTTTCTCAATACCACTCTCTCACATAACACTCTTTCAATATATTTCATTTTCAAAGTCATAGTTGCAGAAATAAATTCAAGATAAAAAGGATTTAATGGCTCAAAAGAAAATTTGATAAAAAAATCACAAATTCAATAAATGAAGGTAAAAGATAACTCAAGTCTTTCTTAAGGATATTTAGGATAAAATTTGGAAGGATTATTTGGAAAGAAAATTATTGGAATGAGTGAATAAAACGCATTGGATGCATCTGAGATGACTAGAATGTCATTAATTTGGTTTGGCAATGTAATGGGTTAGATGATCATTTACATAAAGTTAATGGTTATCGCCAAAATTGTTTAGATGCATAAATATACATGAACACTAAATTCTTGTGCTCATTGCTCTACAATACCAAGATACTATTAGAAACTCATTCAACTGTATTTTAGAGCTAATAATGGTACTCAAGGGCCCATTAAAGCCATTGCACTTGGCATTCCCATTTTGTTACAAGAAAATAAGGCATTTGTAAATTTGTATAGTTTTAATACTTATGCAAACATTTTAATTGGTTAGGATTTTGTGAACAAACACTTTCCTTGAAGGTTGATCATGGATATGTCAATTTTAATATAAATTGTAAGAAGGGAAACCTCCTAAGTAAAAATGTTTATACCAATAAAGTTTCAAACAATCCTTCAGACGAGGTAGAAGATTTAGTTAAGAGGTTGGCTAATCTACGTAAGGTCATTAGACATATTGATCTACATAGAGAATAAATGGTAAAGTAAATAAAGGAGAAACTTGAAGTAGACTATACCTCAGATTAACCAAAATCTCTTTGGATGAGAGAAAAGTACTTTGTGGATCTTCCTTATAAGAAACATTATCAACCTAAACCTCAAAAGGCTTCTAGTAACAAAATGTCTCCTACTAAATTATATCATTACAAACAATAAATTTTGGAACTATTGGGAAGAAAGTTAATTGAGCCTAATAAGAGCTCTTGGGATGCCTTTTATTTTGTGTAAATAATCATTCTGAGAAAAATCATGAAAAACCTATAATGATAATCAATTACAGAGCTTTCAATGAAGCCTTCATGTCAATTAGATATCATCTTCCAACAAAATAATTTTTATTTTCCAATATAACATTTTCTAATGTATTTAGTAAATTTGACTTCAACGGTGGATTTTGGCAAATTTTCATCAATCCAAAAGATAGACACAAAATAAACATTGTTGTTCATTGTGGACAGTATCAATGGAAATTTATGCCATTTGGGTTGAAAAATTCACCTTCTAAATTCCAAAAGAGGACGGAAGATATTTTTTGTGATATTTATTTTGTTATAGTTTATGTTGATGATTTGTTATCCTTCTATGTTGACATGAAGCGACATAAGAAACACTTGTAGTATGTATATGATCAAGTCTACAAGCATGGGATAACCTTGGGTAAGAAGAACCTAGAGTTTGGAAAATATCTTATTGATTAATTGGGATTAATATTGTCCATGTGATTTATATAATTGCAAGACAATGTGCTTAAAAGTCTAGCAAGACTTCAAAATCATATTCTGGATGGCAGGTAGCTACAAAGGTTCTTAGGATTCCTAAATTATTTTAGATTTTTTTATCAGTGGTGGGATAAATATGTAAAAATTATTTAACAAAGGTTAAAGGTAAATATCCCTTGGAATCATAAAATGACTCAAGTTGTATCGATAGTCATGAAAAAGGTATAAGATCTCTGAAGATTCCACCTTCTAGATTTAAACCTACCATTTATTTTTTGGAAATATGCCTTTGGAGAAGCATGGGGATGAATTTGGTTGCAAAAACATAGAAACCATGAACAATTGTTTATGTATGCATCTGGACATTCAAAGGCCCATAAATTATTATCCCTCATCTCGGAAAGAGATATATGTTGTGAAGAATGGTATAAAAAGATTTATACTTTTCTTGAAGTCAATGTTTCCATGTCAGAACTTATCTACAATATATGAAAGGAATGCTTGCTAACCATAGAATATTTCCCATAAATAATGAGTTTGCAGGAATCCAAAATAAATAATTTATTCTTTATCTTAGTGATGATATTCAAGAAGAGGCTAAGACAAAATTTTGGTTTTGATTCGGGCTAAGACATACATGTAATGATTTAGTCTAGATGCATAGCCAAGACAGATCTCGGTATAAAGTAAATAGCACATAATATGGATATGCATGTCTGCTAGATAATGAATATGATCGGTATCTATTTGGATCCCCGTTGTATCATTGTCTTAGAATCTTGCCTCCAATGGACCCAGATATAATATCACCATCAAGATATGATATCGCGTACACATCCTTTGACGATGAATATAACATGGTGGACCCTACATAATCATGTTTAGTTCACCAATAGTGGAGCCAATTTTTTTTTGTGGATTTATAGATAAACACCCACAATGTACTTGTAGCATCCCTTTTTTGTACCCAAATTTTGTAAAATATAATTAAGCTTCATAATGTTGGATGATTAACATGGATATTTTTGTTATATATATATATATATATATATATATATATATATATATAACCAACACGGAAGCATTGAAACATCACAAAACATTATAACTTTGTTAACATTTGTAAGAGTAGTGATAAATGCATTACATACCATGAAAATTTTATAGGATGTAATGCGTAAGTCCTATCACATCAAACCATATTTTCATTTAATGTGATATAGAGTGGGAGAGTATACCCTTATCCAGGGGAAATGAAATTCTAGAATACATGATATCAACCAAAATATAAAATTTGATATAGATGCCCCCTAAAATAATATATATGTATTTGTTTGAATATAATATAATATTGGCTCTTATATCAAAGCTTCATAATCCAATTATGATTTTTGACAAAGGTGATGGTTATTGTTAATCTCTATCCTTTATTGCCACGAAAAAATACATGGAGTTCATATGTATCATATCTATGAATGTTTTCTGGCATGTGATACACGGTTTGAATCATATCATATGCTTCAAAAATTTACAATCTTGCTAAATGTGAGACCTATCTTGATTTTTATACCTGTAAAAGGCAAGTTATATTTGTTTTTATTTTGGTTAAAAATATTTCTCAAAATTTTAAATAGATTTTATGAAGTTTATTAAAGTTTTGAAAAAACTAAATATTAAATTGAATATTTTGAAAACTAAAAAATATTTTTGATTTTTTAAAATGTAAACTATTTGTTTCTAATTGATTTCTGACTAATTTTATGTGGTTTCAAATTGCATTGTAAGATATAAGAATTATATTAAAAATAAAAAATCTAATTTTTTTTTAATTGCACCAAGTGTGATAATAATGATTGTTATTGCAGACTTTACACAACACAATGCTATGTGGATAGTTGTCCACCATAATTTAAGCAAATAGTTTCATAAAAAATGGATAGTAACATGATGTAAACAAGTGTAATATGAAGTTCATTAAGCTCTTATTATGTTAAATTTTTATATTATTTTTCAATATTATATTAGTTTAAAGTTATATTAAAATATGTTTAAAATTATCAATAGATTATTATTATTATTTAAAATTATTAATCACTTTTTGCATAAGAACAATCACTAACAATGCATATTAAACTTGTTTAGTCTTTGTAAATTTGAGGTAAGTATATCACTCATGTAGAACTATAGAATGACAAAAAAATTGAGTCTATCCCATGATGTATAGTGTTGCAGCATATAAACTTTCTAATACAATTTGGAACTCTAAGAATGAGACACATCTCATCAATCAAAAGTATGTATGCGAAACATACAACGCACAATAAGTAGCCATGTCATGTGAAACTTAAGAATGGATGTGATATTAGTTGAGATTTGAATCATTATGTGCCCACTGGAACTTGTTGGTAGGGAAATTGGGTGGAGTTTTCGCAAATGAAAATGTTTTGTGTAGGGAGGGAGACACTTAATCTTTCCTTTTTGATTTTGAGCATGTTTGGATTATAAGCTTGTTCTTTGTTAAATAAATAATTTAAAAAAAAATGAATAATATTGATATAAATTTGCGAGGCCATAGCGAAATACATGGGCTTACATCTTCAAATTTAAATTTGACCAAAATACCTATACATGTTTAACGATCTACATGAAAGACTAGAATAACTAACAAGAAATAGAATAAAATCATGCTTTCTTGAGTATAAAAGACTTGACAATATGACTAATTGAGCACAGAATTATAAAAAATACATGGTTAATGTTGGCCTCTGACTGCACACAAAGTGGAGAATGAGAAAGGAAGGGAAATCCTAACTGTCAAAGAGCTTCAAATGAATCTATCTGCCTTTTAATTCAGTTGAAAGAGGAAAGTGTCGTTGATTAAGTGTGATGGTGAGAAAAATACATACTGCCCTCATTCATTCCATCTACCCCCTTCCTACCCTTCATTTATCATAATTCTGAACTCCAACGCTCTAAATACCATTTATCCCTTTTAATTTTTATTTTCTCTATGTCATTCCCTTTTTATTTCATGACCACACACTCAAATTTCTTTTCGCATCGGCCGAATCCCAAAATCCTTTAATTGTCGTCTCCTACAAACCTTCCGAAACGAAATATGCGATGAAGTGGGACCCATTCTACCGCCACACTTCCTTTCATTTCATTTCCCTTAAAAATCATTAAACCTTACCTTTCCGCTTCATCTTTCTACATTACCTTTTTCATCACCATATCTTTGTTTTCACTTACTGTCTACCTTCCTGATTCCCCGATTGTGATTAAAGTGGGGCCATTTCTCCCTGACACGTCACCCTTTCCCCAACCATCCATCACACATCGCTAAATATAAACTTTGCAGATCGGTGATTATATCTTTTCATGCTTCGCACAGTTTGTAACTTACCTTTTAAGTGCCCGTAAAGTATTATGTTTAAATTGCGATACGGGGCTCTACCTCCATCTGCTACATCACCTTCCCCACTCCCGCACTTCGCACTTCACAGGTTTTAACGTTTAAACTCCATCTGCTCCCACATAAAACTTGTGACCTGCGATCTGCGGGCGCGGTCCCACCACCGTCTATGCCATGTCACCTTCCTTGCACTTCGCGCATCACACTCTTTACCGTTTAGCTTTCGTTGTGCGTATATAAAACTTGCAATCTGTGATTTGAGGGCACGGGTCCCATCGCCTTGCCACGTCATAAATAACCCTCTTGTGGCCCATCTTTCACCCATTTCAATGATAAAATTTCCAGCTAAATTCATTTCCTCTTCCTCCGTTCATGCCCCCTCCGAAATCCGAATCCGGTTTGAAATTTAAAACATAGCATGGGATTTTGGGTGGAACTTGCAATATGGTTTATTTAGTTTCCATAGGATAACCTCCACTAAAGAGTTTAGCATGCACAACACAACTGGATATTCCACAACAGGAAGTGGAAATCATGAGCATTAGAGAGTGGTGGTCTTCAAACAACAGGTGAAATCATATGATGAAGGTCAGATCGCTCACCTGTTCTTAGCCATTCCTCGCCACTCCTTTGAAGATTCTGGAATTTGGCCTCCCTGGCCAACTGTTTTGTTCTTTCTACTGATTATATAGTGATGTTTTGCTGGTAAAATCCTGATTTTACCCAATTATGTTTTGATTTTTCTATTGCAACAGTGATTGCTTGATGCACACTCTGACAGTTTGTTAGGATATTTTTGGTTTCACCTATGGGGGTCAATCATGACATAATATTCGATCATAAACCCTCAAGGAGAACTCTATATGTAGTGAGTTCTAAGCTGAAAGAAAGGTTTTGGAATTTTGAAGAAATTTTTTGTAGTTTTGTATGATTGTGCTCCCTGTGCTCTGAGAGACATATTTGGGAGAGCTGTTTAAACTTAATATGATACAGAGCTGTTATTTGGATTCTAGATGGATCAATGAGTAGTATGTATATGGTTCCTTCTGTTATCAGTAATCTCCTTTTTATGTGTAATCATCTTTCATGCTATGCTGCTTTGATGGTTCGTGTAATGTAGCTGCCAGTAGTCTGCAATATTATTCATGAAGTTGTCTCTTTATAATTCTCAGGTGTTAACGCTCATGTATTAACCTTGCTGCATTCCCTTAATTCATGCTCCACGAACCTATGTTGCTATCCATATCTCATTCATATTTGTTTCCTCTGAGTTCACATGAGACAGATTCTTAATCCTCTTAAACCTGTCTCTTGTGGGTTCCTTCTCCGTTCTTTCTCAACGTCTCTACAAATTTTTAAAGTTTCTGCTCATTGTTTTATACTTGGCCCACTTAAAATCCATCTAGCCTCACAACCTCCCGAGCCCCCTCACAATATAGGGAGTTCACATGAATCATGCTCAAATGGTCTCCTCCATTCTCAAATCACCAAAACCATTTTTCTCTTGACCATTTTTCTGTCAGAGGCATTTATACAGTTGTCCATATTTAACCTATGATTTTAATCTGACCTAGGCACTGGTATTTTGCAACTCAAGGCTATCTCTAGGAGCTAAAACATATTTTTGGGGCTGTTGCCGGGGAAAGTAATGAAGAAATATTTTCCTTGGGATACAAAATTACCTTCACCCTTCAATTAGGTGAGCATGAAGGGTTGAGAGTTGCATATTCCTCACCTTGGCAACTCCACTGTAAAATAGTCCTAATCAGAAGTAGTACTGGCTTTCACTAGGCCTCACACCAGATTCAGATCCATCATCTACACCCACCTCTAAATTAGATGGTTGTGCCGAGTTTCCTTTTGAACAAGTATGCCCCCTTGGCCCTCCCTTCGCCTCTAAATGATATGCTGCAAGACTATCTAGAGCGGTTGCCTCGGTTCACCTTGGAAGATAGTACTTCTGCGCAGAGTCATATTGAAAACTTTTGCACCTTTGTTGAGAATGTAAATATAGAGCACTTAGATGTGGTATTAAGGATTTTGTTCCAATCCTTGGAGGGAGAAGCCCTGAAATGGTTCAAGTATCTAGCCAACAACACAACCCACACTTGGGAAGAAATGGAAAATTTCTTCACATTGAAATGGGGAGAAAAGAGGGACCATGGATATGTCCTCACAAAGTTCAATGCTCTCAAGAAGAGACAAAATGAGGATGTAACATAATTTATAAAGAGGTTCAATAAGCTCTATAATAATCTCCCTTCTGAGATAAAGCCTCCGCAAGCAACTGCTAAGATGGTTTTCACAGGAGCTTTCGATCCAGATTTTGGGTTCACCTTAAGAGAAAGAAGATCCACATCTCTGGATCAGATCCAGATTGTTGCGTTGGAGGTAGAAGCAAACTTTTCCTCTACTGGTAAGTTTAATGGGAGGACAGAACATGAAGCTAGAAGAAAGAAGGGGGAGGAGGCTTCTATATCAAATTAAGAGAGAGAATTAAAGGAGCATAAAATCGAAGAGATGAATAAGCTGATAAAAAACCTCTCAAATAAGTTGGTTAAGCTTGAATCGTAGGCCAAGAATTCCCCCCCTTGTTCCAACCAAATGATTCCTAACCGGGGGTTTAATCCTAAATATCGGAGGCCCCCTCTCCAGTTGTTGCAACAGGCTGAGGAAGTCACAGATAGCCAAGAAGATCAATTCCTCGCCTACTCTGATGATAAGGAGGGTGAACCCATCCTAAAAGGGGAAAAAGAAGAAGAAGAAGTCCCTCCAGAGGATCAAGAGATTGACAGTTACTACAGACAATTCGTAGATTTCATGCAGGCTCAAATCCATAAGAAGTATGACCTTAGGTCCTCCAGAAAGAGAACCTAGGGGCAAGAACAAAATGAAGAGTCAATATCAAGAGAACAAACCCCTCCTAGTCCTGCTAGTAAAGGGAAGAAGTCATTAGAAGAATCAACCCCTCATAATGCCACTGCATCCTCTTCGACAAAGCAAGAAGCTGATCCTTCAAAAGATAAGAAGTCCTCATCTATACCCTTGAAACTGCCTGACCCTCCTAAAGAGCAGTTTGAAGAAGCCATTACCAAAAAAGGGCCCACACCCTTCAATCTCCAAGAAGAAAAACCCAGAGTGGTTTTTGGACTGAATATATAAACCAATTTCTAGGCTATGCTGAAGAAGAGGGGGGCGAGCTTACCCTCCATGAATAAGGGGAAGAGCTGGAGTGTTTCCGAGGGGACAACACTAAAATTCAACAACAGTTTGGTGATCTAGAAGGAGGGGAATCAAAGTTTAATTGTCTAGATCCATAAGATCACCTTCAGCCAGTAGTGTTGTATTCAAAGATTGAACACCAATCAAGTGTGCCCTACGAAAGCCAATAAAGCTTTCAAAAAGAAGACCAACCAGGTTCGCTGATTGAAGACCACTCAAATATTCTTTCTGAGTGTGCAGACCTTGAAGAAGATCATAAAGTTTCTTCATCATTAAGTTCTTCATGGGATGTTAAGGAGGAAACACAACATATTTTCATTAGTCAAGATCCTTTACCTAAGATGATTGAGAGTTTGCAACTCCCCTGCAAGCCTCCATATGACAAAGGAAATGATGAAGAGCACACAAACTAGTTGATTATAATGGAAAATGAGAAGAAACAAGAGCCATTCTTGCTGTTTGAAGACAATAAGTGGAAACACGGAAGCAAAGAAGCAATTTAGAATGAGGTTTGTTTTATGGTTACAAATACTCCAGAAAAACTCATATTGCATGTTTACAATGATCCTTTGCTTAGAATATTGCAGCCATCAGTGAAGGAAGAATATGCCAGGCTCATCAATCAAGCTATGGAATTCAGTAGAAGAGATAAGTTTCCACGTTTTAAACCCATTTCTCTACCTACAGGAATGGGATAGCAATTTCACTTAGGCACTCATTTGCTTAACTGGTTACATTGGAAGTTTGATTATTATTTGATGGGATAATTTTTTATCAGACTAGGTGTAGGTAGGAGTGCCAATAAGCTCAGTACTATGAGCATCTTTCTAGTTTAGTTTCAAATTGTTTTGCAGTTTTCAGTTCAAGTGTGTTTAAGTTTCCAGTTTCAGCATAGTTCAGATTTTAGCATTAAAAATTTTCAAGGTGCGACAATGATTTCCATTTTATATAGTTGGGAGTGCACAACTCAATTTTAGTTTCACTTCAAGCTTACAGTATGTATTTGCGACTCCATGACCCCAATAAGGCATATGCATTTAGGTCTGCAGGTTCTAAACACACTTAAAAGATCACGTTGTCCCTAGATGGAGCCAATTTTGGCCTGTGACCGCACACAAAGTGGAGAAGGAGAAAGGAAGGGGAATCCTAACTGTCAAAGAGCTTCAAATGAATCTATCTACCTTTTAATTCAGTTGAAAGAGGAAAGTGTTGTTGATTAAGTGCGATGGTGAGAAAAATCCATACTGCCCTCATTCATTCCATCTACCCCCTTCCTACTCTTCATTTATCCTAATTCTGAACTCCAACGCTCTAAATACCATTTATCCCTTTCCATTTTTATTTTCCCTAAGTCATTCCCTTTTTATTTCATGACCGCACACTCAATTTTCTTTTCGCATCGGCCAAATCCCAAAATCCTTTAATTGTCGTCTCCTATAAACCTTCCGAAACGCGATATGCGATGAAGTGGGACCCATTCACCTGCCATACTTCCTTTTATTTCATTTCCCTTAAAAATCATTAAACCTTACCTTTCTGCCTTTCCGCTTCATGTTTCTAACTTACCCTTTTCATCTCCATATCATTGTTTCCACTTACCGTCCCCCTTCCCGGTTCCCCGATTGTGGTTAAAGTGGGGCCATTTCTCCCTAACATGTCACCCTTTCCCCCACCATCCATCGCACATCGCTAAATATAAACTTCGCAGATCGACGATTATAAATTTTTGCACTTCACATAGTTTGTAACTTACCTTCTAAGTGCCCGCAAAGTATTCTGTTTAAATTGCGATGCGGGGCTCAACCTCCATCTGCCACGTCATCTCCCCCACTCCCACACTTCGCACTTCGCAGGTTTTAACGCTTAACCTTCGGTTTCTCCCACATAAAACTTGCGACTTGAGATCTGCGAGCGCGGTCCCACCACCGTCCGTGCCACGTCACCTTCCCCGCACTTCGCACATCGCACTCTTTACCATTTACCTTTCGCTGTGCACACATAAAACTTGTGATCTGTGATTTGCGAGCACGGGTTCCACTACCTTGCCATGACATCAATAACACTCCTGTGGCTTGTCTTTTGCCCATTTCAGTGATAAAAATTCCTGCTAAATTCATTTCCACTTCCAAAATTCATGCCCCCTCCAAAATCCGGTTCCAATTTGCAATTTAAAACACAACATGGAATTTTGGGTGGAACTTGCAGTATGGTTTATTCAGTTTCCACAGGATAACCTCCACTAAAGAGTTCAACACACACAACAAAACTAGCTATTCCACAATGGGAAGTGGAAATCATGAGCATTAGAGAGTGGAGGTCTTCAAACAACAGGTGAAATCATAGGATGAAGGCCAGATCGCTCACCTGTTCTCAGCCATTCCTCACCACTTCTTTGAAGATTCTGGAATTTGGCCTCCCTGGCCAACTATTATGTTCTTTTTACTGATTAGATAGTGATGTTTTGTTGGTAAAATCCTGATTTTACCCAATTCTGTTTGTATTTTTTTGTTGCAGCAGTGATTTCTTGATTCACGCTCTGCTAGTTTGTTAGGATAATTTTGGTTTCACCTGTGGGGTTCGATCATGATAGAATATTAGACCGTAAACCCTCAAGGAGAACTCTATATGTAGTGATTTCTAAGATGAAAGAAGGGTTCTGGAATTTTGAAGAAATATGGTGTAGTTTTGTATGATTGTGCTCCCTGTGCTCTGAGACACATATTTGAGAGAGCTATTTAAAATTAATATGATATAGAGTTTTTATTTAGATCCAGATGGAGCAATGAGTATTATGTATATGTTTGATTATGTTATCAATAATCTCCTTTTTATGTGTAATCATCTTTCATGCTATGCTGCTTTGATGGTTCGTGTAATGTAGCTGCCGGTAGTCTGCAATCTTATTCATGAATTCATGTCTATATAACACTCATGTATTAACCTTGCTGCATTCCCTTAATTCATGCTACACAAACCTCTGTTGTTGCCCATATCTCATTCATATCCGTTTCCTCTTATTTCACAGGGGATAGATTCTTAATCCTCTTAAGCCTGTCTCTGGTGGGTTCCTTCTCCGTTCTTTCTCAATGCCTCTGCAAATTTTTAAAGTTTCTGCTCGTTGTTTTAAACTTGGTCCACTTAAAAGCCATCTAGCCTCAAAGCCTCCTAAGCCCTCTAAAGGTATATGGAATTCACATGAATCGGGCTCAAATGGTCTCCTCCATTCCTGAATCACCAAAACCATTTTTATCTTGACCCATTTTCTATCAGAGGAATTTATACAGTTGTCCATATTTAAAATCTGATTTTAAGATGTCCTAGGAACTAGTTTTTTGCAACTCAAGGTTGTCTCTAGGAGCTACAACAGTTACACTAAATAATCTATAAATTCCCAAAACAAAATTATCTTAGACTGTATGCTAACAAAAAATACCAAAATCCACTAAGCGAGCTTGTTGGGGATACTAGTCATTGTGTGTAGCTAGCTTGTTGAGATCAATTTAACGATGGATTGTATCCTCCTAGTGCTTTTCTGGAGTTTCATAGGCTTCTTTGCTTAATTTGAGGTCCATAATTGTGCTCTTGAGAGGATCAAATTCATTAACCAACTGAGAAAGTTGAAATTGAAGAGATAGGATCTTATCTGTAATATCAATCTGCACATGAGACATTTGGAAAAATTTTCAAAAGGAAGATATGTCCAAGGTGCCGAAATAACTGCATAGTCACAGTCCCATTTATAACATCCCAATAAACAACCCTGTGGCCGAAGGTGATCTAGACACATCTTGGAGAGTAAGCTGAATCCATGAGGGTCACCTTTTATTTGAAGTAGGTGGATCAATAGGATCCATCGTACCTTCAACATTGGGAATTGGTTCATCCTTCTTCCATGCTTCTTCTTCTTCTTCTTCTAGGCTTTGTCTTCCATTGAGCTAGGAAGATTCCTAACTTTCTTGAGGGAAACATCTTCATCGAAGGTGACATCGTGGCATATATCCACATCTTTTTGACCGGGCACATAGATTCTATATGCCTTGAGGTTTCACTATAGCCCACAAACATTCCCTTCTTCCCAGAAGCATCCATCTTGCTTCTCTTTTCTTTCGACACATGAAAAAAATGAGACTTCCAAAAACTCTAAAGTGAGAAACATCAGGTTTCTTACCATAAAACACTTCTTTGGGACTTTTGGGGTCCAATTAAAAATGTGGGCATCTGATTGAATGCACAAAATAATGTTGGAAGCTTCTCCCCATAGAAAGTTTGAAAGACCTTGGTCATAAAGCATGGCATGGGAAACTTCCATAATGGTTCTATTCATCCTTTTCGAAACACCATTTTGTTCAGGAGTATACACGATAATGGTCTCCCTCTTAATTCCAACTTCCCTGTAATGGTCATTGAATTCATTTGACTCATACTCGCTTCCATTATCAGTCCTCAAAATTTTGATCTTCTTCCCTGTTTGATTAAACAAGGCCTTGAAGGTACGAAACCACTTGAATGCTTCATCCTTATTCTTCAAGAAGTATATCCAAGTCTTGTGGTAGAATTCATCTATAAATGTGATGTAATATAAACATCCTACCAAGGATGTTACGGGAATCATACCAGATAGATCGGAATGTACCAATTTCAAAATATCATATCTATTCGTGACACTTGAGGGGAATGGTCCCCTTGTGTGCTTTCCTTTGACACAACCCTAAAAAACACCTTCATGGTCATATTTGAACTCGGGCATCCCTGTCACCACCTTCCATGCTTTGGGAATGGCCTTGTAATGAAGGTGTGTAAACCTCTGGTGCCATAGCTTGATTTGAAGAGTTGTGTCACATGTCATGGCCCCCAATAGACTTCCTCCAACCTGATAAAGTGTATCAACTCTAAAACCAATAGTAATAGATTTATTTAATTTCTTCTTCCAAATGCGTACCTTTCCACCGATGAATTCCACCTTGAATCATTTGTCTTCCATTTCCGAAATGGACACAAGATTCTCCTTCAAATCAAGTACGCACAACATATCTTGCAAGAGGAGGACTTGACCTTCAGTTAGATGAAGGGTCACAGTCCCTATCCCTTTCACGGGATAAGGTGGCATTGTCAATCAAATCAAAGAGGGCTTCTTTATATCCAATGAGGTGCCTTGAAGAACCACTATAAATCAACTAGACATCCAGGGTGTTGGGAGGAGATGCAACAGAGAGGGAAGATATAAGAATATATTCATTTATCTTATTATCAACAAAATTTGATTCACCATACCTAAATTTTCTTGACCTCTTGAAAGGTTGACCATTACCACTTCGATCAGAGGGAGACTTCATCTTTCCTTTGAACATGTTGTTCCTTTTATTTCCATTCCCCCTGAAGTTGTTGTTGTTGTCATCATCTCTACTAGAGTCCCTTCTTTGGGGCACTCTCTTGCATAGTGGCCGAACTTGTTACAAGTGTACCATCTTCCTTTTCTTCCTTTGGTACCCGCTTTTCCATGGTTTTGATTTCTTAGACCACGATTGTTCCTCTTATTTTCATGAGAGGTAAAGGGAGTAGGGTAAAGTAAAAGGATATTTACAGGTGTGAAATGAGGCTACAGGTGAAAGTAAAATGAGGCCGAGTAAAAATGAAATTTCACAGAGAAGAGGGATATGGTTTTTATTATGGTATAGTGAGGAGAAATGTAGGTGATATGAATTTGGATAAATACTTATTCAAAAATTTTATGGGAGTAAAATGGGAAAGTAAAGATACTTTACCCAACCATGGAAAAAAAAACATGGTTTTTAAAATCCATGGGAAGGGAAAAAAACACATGGATTTCAAAACAAGATGGTTTATTAAACCATTCAAATAAATATGTTGAAATTTTAATTATGAAATTCATTTAAATTTTTAATCAAAATATTTGGAAATATTATTCAAAATATATATATATATATATATATATATATATATATATATATTTCCCCAAATATTTTGTGACAATAATGAAGTATTCAAATATGATGAAAGAAAAAAAATGACAAAAATAGAAATCAAAGGGACGGCTAGCTGATACAGGTGGCATAATTAGTCAGGTTGAAAGGCAAGCTAACAGGTTTGGGAGGACAACTTCAACTTCTCCAAATTCCGAGGTAGAAGGTCATCATTAGTTGACCAATTTCCAGATATGAAGGTTTAATATTTTCCAAAAGTTGAAAATTTCAAGTGATTTATGTTATCTTTAATTTATTATTGAATTTTTTTCCACAAATTGTTAGAGATTATTTTGTAATCAGTTCCTTTTGGAACATGAATTTAGTTCAATATAAAGTCTATAAGTATGTTGTAGTTATACCTAGAAAAGGGTTTGAATTTGGATGAAGAAAGAAGACTTTTGATGTAAAGTTGTTCACTGAGCTAAAAGTGATCATTTCATTAATACAAAACTCTACTCCGAGATTCATGTGTCAATAAAATTGGTGATGTTGTTCCTCTTATGTTATTGTTATTTATTTTTTATTCCATATGTTTTTCCTATATCTATTGTTTAAAGAAGATAAATGGTTGAATTTGTTTAATTACATTATGCTCTGGCTTATAAACAATATGTGTGTTTTCAAACTGAGATTAATTATAGAATTCATTCTAGAATGTTCTATGTTTAATTTAAAATAAATATTTTCCTCCCTTTCACTCCACAAAGCTCCAAAGATCCAATAGTCTGCTTACCTTTCCCAGTTACATCTGTTTTGATATTTCTATATCTTATCACCCTAAGGCTTTGAATCCATAGCCCAATGGCCTTTACTTGAAGTTTCAACCAAACATTTCAAAAAACCAAACTCTGAACCCAATATTTAGCCTAAATCCCAAAACAACAAATCTAAATCTAATAGAGAGATCCCTCTCTGAGTTTAGAAGGGATAACTTCTAAGCTTACAAGTGGTTTTTTGGTTAGCTCTAGGTTTCTCTCATAATATTGGGAGATTACGGAGTGATAACAAGTTATTCATTTTTAATTTTATTTTTGTAATTAAATAACATTCATGAGAATGAGGAAAGGGTTCCTCTTCCCTATAAATAGAGGCTCTAAAGCACTTTTATATAGGGGATTATAGGTGTAGAAGGAGGATAAAACTCAAATATGAATTAATGGTGACTTTATTTTGCAATCTAGACTTTGTATTGGGGGTAGAGCTTGCATTATTGCAACTCTTTCTTTTAGTGACAGAGTTTATGATCTATGAAATATAGCTGGATACCAATCCATGGAACAGAGAAAGAGACCAAGTTTCTTTAGTTTGTAATTTGAATACTTTTATTTAAATGAAAATTTCATTTATGTAATGGTAGATCTGGGTAACACTTTCCCATATTGTGTATTATTGTTTGATGTGAAGATGAATTTATATTGGATTAGCTATCTAGTTCATTAGCTTCATAGATATGTTGTTAATTGTCTCATTTTTTTCAAGTGTTTAAATCATATTTCCGAGTAACTATTTACTCAGAATTATTCCATTTAATATCGATTTTAGTAGCTATTGAAATTATGAGAACTTTTTCTTGGTTTTAATAGTTAATGATTAATTTTTATTAGATATTTGAACATAGCATGTTTTGTAATCACAATATCAACTAGTAGAACTATTTCATTAGAGAGATATTTATCATAAACAAGGCATGTTAAAATCTCCATTAATTTAATTATTATTCTCTCGGTTGAATTAGATCTACATCTTCCTAATCGAGATAGACTTAGGATATTTTACCTTTTTCCTTGAATCTTAGAGTAGATCTTAATTTATATTAATTAGTGAATTCTAGAAGTCCCCTCATGCAGGGGAAAACCTTAGTTGCAACTTGGCTAAGCCATAGAGTCATCTTAAGGATCTACTTTCTTGCATATTCACAACAAGAGGGAAAATATGGTTTCTCTCTTTCTATTGGTAAATAATAGGTATACTATAAGAAAACAATGAGAGAGAGGGCGTAATTAGAGCCAATTCAACTAGTCATGACCAATACATCAAATGAACAAGAGTTTAGTTGGGGCTATGACTGGATGGTCTCTTTCACATGTTGATGAGGTCATTTTTTCTCATCAACACAACACTAACAAGAGATAAGTTCATATTCTTGCAATGTGATATAACAATATACTCAACTCCATCCTTAAAAACATGATCTTTTTTCTCATGATCATATAATGTGGCCTTTTGGTCATATAAATATGGACTCCCTAAGACAATCCCACAAATATCATGTGGTACAACATCAAACTCTACCTCATCTATAAAATTAGCAGTGATGGAAAATTTTAGTTTACATTTTCTTGTCACTTGCAATTTGGAATCATCACATAACCGCCCCAAAGGGTAAGGTTTTGCATGAGGTGTATTCTTTAAATTAAGTTTCTTAAAAATTGCTTCAGAGATCAAATTAACTTGAGATCCACTATCAAATAATGTATCAACCTTTGTATGTTTGTAATGACCCTGATATAGAAAAAAGCACTTCTTTCGTTATCATTTTGAGATTCAATAGGCTTACTGTAATAACTAGTACTTGCATTAGAACATAATAACTTTCATTCCCATGGATGTGATTTTGGTTTCATCACCTGAATAAAATCCTAGATCTTGTTGAGTTGTAGCAGTAGTGTTTTATTTCCCCTTGTTATTGAACTTATTTGGTCTCAATTCTGGATGTAATTTCCAACAATGGTCTTCACCATGGCCATATTTGGAACAATGTTTACAAGTAATTTTCTCTCCCTCTTTATTGACAGTAGAATTATTCTTAGCTTTTCCTTTAAACTTCCTATTTCCTTTAAACTTCCCCTTTCCTTTGTCTCTAGATTTAAAGGGTTTCTTTTTGGACCCTTGAGGAACATTCTTGCCTCTTGATTCTAAAAGAGTTTCCTGAACACATACTTCATCTATATTGGTGGGATTAAACATAAGTATAGTATGTATAAAATAAATATGTAATCCATCTATATACGTAAGGAGAGTGTCTTGAGAAGTAAAATCAATACCCAATATTAAAGTTCTTCTTCTGAATTCTTATGCATAAATTTTGACACTCTCACATTTAGCTTATGTTAAATTTTTCCAATCCATAATTTATTTTTGCATGTAATCTAATCGATAAAATTTCCTCCTTAATGCAACTATGGAATCATTTCAAGAAGAGATAATTTTACAACTTTTGTTTAAATCTTCTTGAGTTCTAGCCTCCCACCAGATGAGGGCTACACCTTCCAAGCAAAGAGAAACAAGTTGGATCTTTGTAACATCATCATAAATCTTTTGAATTCTTCTATAGAATTCAATTCGATGAACCCAAGTATCCAAAGTTTCAACATTTACTTCCACATTATACATAGGCAATTCAAACTTGACATCAAGCTTAATCAAAGGCGTATAATATGTCCTCTTAGATATGTGGGAGGAGTAGGTATATGGGATGAAGGATGTGAATAAGGAGGTGAGTATGAAGGTGTAGATGGAGGTGAAGGAGGAGGAGGAGGAGGTGGATGCTTACTCCCATTACCACCATTACTTTTTGGTTGATTAGAACTTTCTCCTTGAAACCTTGTTGTTCTCTCATTATAAAACACTTTCACCATCTCAATCACATCAAAGAAATCCTTTCTAAAATCTCTCTCATCCTCAAACATTATTTCTTGTTATTTTCCTTCTTCTTGTGCCATGACTTGTGGATTTTGTGGCCTCCTTGAGCCAATTTGAGGGTTTGGTTCTTCAAGTTCTCTATATCCTCTTCTCAATTTAAACCTTGTAAGCATTTAAAAACCTTGCAAATTATGTCAAACCTTCACAAAAACCATGTTTTGATACCAAACTAGTCTAAAATTAAAAAAAAAAGTTTCACAAAATGATTTGTAAGATATTTTATGTCTTTTAGGCAATGGATCGTCATTTCAAAATAACACAAAATATATTTTTCATATTTTTAACAGTTAAAATGGACAATAAGAAGCATCAAAACACAGAAAACTAATGATGGAGTTCACCCCTCCTGGGCTACGTCTTCGGGTCCAACTTCCAATGGTGGAATTTTTTATTATATTCTCAAATTCTCAAATACATAGACATACAAGTCTCAACTTGCAAAAATAGCATTTCCATTGTGTCCAAAATTCCCAAAAACCCCTATGTAGGCTCTTCTTAGGCTCAAAAAGGCTGAAAAATGGCCAAGATAGGCCCCCTTGTTCAAAATGCCTACAACAACGCTAAAAAAATTGTTATGCCCTACAAACTTGAAAATAAATTGACTCAGTGGTATGTTGGTATGATGCTCTGTTGGTATCTCTAAGGTATCAGGTTCGATCCATAGTTTTTTTTGGGGGGGGGTTGGTTTTGTTTTTTTTTTATAAATAATTTTAAACTATATGGGTTGAAGGCCCTTCCTCCTCCAGTGCTAGTGGTCATGTGGAGATGCATGTGACCGAGGGGAATGAGACATAGAGAACACACCCTTCATGGCCTTGATCCAAGTCTCGCAACGCTCATATAACATGGCCTAGGGTGTGGAGTAGGTGCTACATGCCCTAAGCCCTATGAATCCTCCACCCACGGTCACATAAACTCTAATATGGCCATGCCTTGGCATGGGATGGGTGCCACATACCCGACCCCTTCTTCCACTCCATTGTTTTTTCTGTGGTCATGCCAAAATACAAGGGACGAGACATTCAAGTGTGCTTTTCAGTTTTCCCACCCCCCCAGCCATGCCATCGTTAAAATTTAAATATGACATTGTCGTCGTCATTTAATAATAACCACCCATGGAATAATGGTTAGGTGGTTCGTTGGTTTGTTGGAGGTCATGGGGTTGAACCCCGTGGAGGCTTGTTGGTTAGTCAACCAATTTTTAGCCTCATCCAGAGTGCCATGTGGCATCCTGGGATTGGGCCACATGTCACTCCAATATTGGTCGATTCCTCAAAACCATCAACCAATATTAGTACGCCAAGTTTTGTCATGAGACTGGCCCAAATGGAAGATTTCGATTAGATCCTTTACTAATCTAGTCAATAGATGATGTCATCATGAGTTATCATACATACTGCCATGTGGCTACGATACACTACTCAGTCAACCCTACAATTTGACTTTTTAACTGTTTGGAAAAAATGTCAAAATGTGATAACTTCCTCATACGTTGTCGGATTTAGGCGATTCAAGCGTCATTGGAATTAGAATGATGATATATACGATTTGGCGTCAGTTTTGGTAGATTTTGAGCACTTTAATTTTTTAGCATATTTTTGATCCCTAGATCACTTTCAATACTTAAAAAAAACTAAGTCTCATCCCTATGTGCTATGTTTTAATGAAATCTTCAATTATAGGATTTTATACATAAAATATAATGGGTTTAACATCTGTAACCAAACACTCCTGTGACACCACTCCATTTGCATCCAATCACAAGGAAGACACACGATAACAAATAAAATATATTGCACTTACATAGGAATGATAGAGGTAGACTTAAACCACTTTGAAATGTTTTTTCACACTCCAAAATCCTTCTTAGATTTAGTATTTTATTTTTAATTGAATTGAATTTTTATTATAATGATTAGTTTCGATTGTTTTCAAATCTGAATTTTTCTTTTAGTTTTAATATGTGTTTAATAATAATTTTATTGATATTTTTGCAGAAAAATTAGAGGGTGGTTAATAGTTGGAGTCTCAGGATTAATGGATTGGAATTTTAGAGGAAAATTTGATTCATCCACTCCCCAAAAATCAGAAAAAAAAATTTGATTGAAATTTCTTGAAACAACCCTCTATTTCAACAAAAAATGTATTATTATATAATGGAGGTGTGTAAAAGAGCGTTGTGGGATCCAAATTCTGACTATAGAGGAAAATAGACACTCTTGCATAGGGAATTCTTAGAGGAAATTGGAAACTTGTAGAACCAGGCCACATATATCTTTATTTTCTAATCAATAAGAGCATTTTTGTTTACATTTGACTATGAATAAATATCTCATTCAAATTTAATTTATCTTGTGTTTGAGATAAGTGTTTTTTTTTGTTTTATTTAACATAAAGGGGATGGAAAATTATCTTAAAATTTAGAAACCTTAGTGAATATCACTAGGCAATGATATGTAATCTATAAAAAAAAATTGATATTTTTGTAGAAATATTCAAATTTCTAAGAATTTATATATAGCCTCTAAATAAAATTGTGGTTATTTTTTAAAGTAAAAAATTTTTATGCTATAACATTTGGGCAAAACATTTTTCCGGAAAAAAAAATGGAATTTTTGTTTTTTTTGTTTTTTTGAAAAGTCATGGAAAATTAGCCCACCTACAAACAATAGCCCCCTAAAATTTTCCTATTTAGCATTTTTTTTATTATATATCAATTAATGCTTATTTTAAACGGATGTAAGAATATTTTTACATAGTTGGTTAGTTTTGAATGAGAATTGAATATTGTATTTGGGTAGTATTGTATGTGTTAGCTAATAACTATTTAACAATTTAATTACATACTTTTCTGGATTCTAATTACTGTTATATTATACGAAATATTTCTATAATATGAGAAGTACTTTTATATCTTGAATGCAATAATGATTATTTGAATCTAAGTATACGCATACTAAGGATCTAGTAACTACTTAATAGATAAATATATATGCATATATGCTTGAAGCAGGCCATATGAATTGTTTCAACGACTTGTTAGTTCATCTTAACCTTAGGTTAAATCCGTGTCTATTTCATCTCTACTCTTGATTGAGGCTAGGACGATTCCTTTCCTTAATCGAGATATGATATATTGAGTTAGCTTTAGAGATAGATAAATCTTTCTACTATCTACATATTTTCGTAGGTTGCATTTGCATTTAGGAAATTATATTAGAAATTCTCCATTTTTGACGCAAAATTTTAAGATGGCAACCTAGCCCACATACCGGTCATAGTCACTACACCAAATGGAAATGGTATAATTGAGGTCCTAACCGAGTGATCTCCCTAATGTTGATATGGTCATTTTTTTCCATTGGTAGTTTCCAACCTAGTGTCTGTAAGGAAAACATCTAGAGAAATTAGGCTTTGATTAGACTTCTAGAATATCAATTAATCTTTTGGCAAAGATAGCTATCCCATCCCACAAATGGAGAAGATCTGTCAACTCATTTATGGATTTAAAATGTTTTCTTTTCTACAAGAATCCTCTAGTTACGACCAAGTCTTAGTCATCGAGCCAAATCAATTAAAAGCTATCTTTCATACCAAGTGGGGAACACATACCACTATTAAATACCATTTTTCTTGATTGGTATAGGGGAAACCTTACAATGTGCCATGGACATAGCTTTCAAGGGTTTGATTAGTCACACTATGGTAGTGTACATAAGGAAATTACTATTTTCTACAGGAAGAGGTTCAATCATCCACGTCATGTTAAAAAAATCTTCAAAATATGTAGAAAGTATAGGATCTCCCTTAATCCTACAAAGATTATATTTCCCATTTCAAATGGAAAATTGGTAGGGCATGTTATTTACAAATATGGAATTTATGTATACCTTTAACGCATTAATTACATCATCCAAATCCCATGTCTTTCTAGCAATAAGTCTATATAGTATTTCTTGGGTAAAATAAATTTTGAGAGGATATTCATCTCGGGCATCATTGAAATCATCAGTCCTCTCCAAAAAATTATCAAGAAGGATGCATAGTTCAAATGAAGCAATGTAGAGAAAGAGAATTTTGACAAAATAAAATGTACAATAGCAATAACCCCTTCACTCTATAGCCCGTATTTCAATTGAGTTTTTTTCTTTCTACACATTTGCATAAAAACAATTTTGGTAGTGGTACTAAAATACAAGGATGACTAAGGGAATGAATGAGAAACATATTTCACGAGAACTAGTATACGAAGCACTAAACTCAACTTCCAAAACATGGAAAAACAAGAATATATTATTTATAAGGAAATCAAACAATTTAGGCACTATATTCTAAATAGTCATGTAAAGCTAGTAGTGGGCCTCACCCTATTGTTTGATCATTATATGTCTAGAAAGAGCTAGGAGAACATAGATGAAATTGAATGACATTCCTTCAAGAATATGAATTTGAATTTAAGTACATAGTATCATCATAGCTCAAGGTTTATGCAAGCTCATAACTGAGGCCCTAGACGTAGAACAACATCAAGAGGGAGAGTGGGAGAATGAGCTTTCAATGTAATCTTATGAAGCTATATATACCACTAATTCCATATATGATTCATGGTATCAAGAGTTGAAGTAATACCTTTAACATGATGTTATCCCTCATAATATTAGTGCTAACCTAACAAGATCTAGAAGACTCAATATTTCATAGTACCAATTTATTAGTAGAGCGCTCTTCAAGAAGGATTATGATGGAGCTATCCTACATTTCCTTGAAGGGTATGATGTGAAAGGATTCCTCTTAGAGATGCATGGTGGACTAGTAGGTAGACACTTCGTAGGAATTTTTTTTTTTCACAAAATCCTGAAAGATGGATACAACTAGTTGACACTATTTCGAGATACCCACGTTTATTTTAGGAAGTGTCAAATAGGTAAATCTTGTGTTTGATTTGAAACAAATCCTATAGTCCCACTATAGCTTACGATGATTGAAGAACCTTTTCAACATTTAGGGTTGGATATAATCAAGGAAATTTACCCTTACTCTTGTAAGAAACATATATATATCACCAGGTTACATCTAGGGGCACATCTTGATAGGATATAAAATTATTTATTTGAGAATACTTGGAGATATGTTTTTTTTTAATGAATACCAACAAAACATTTGCACAAAGGGGTGGATTTTTTAAAAAACTAGCTGACAAGAAGTTATGGGGTAGTGCTCTCACATGGGCCTTATTGAAACAAACTTTCTAGAGCTTGTTGATATGTTCTTTGTTGCTAGGTTTAGTTTTTACACCCGTGTACCAAATTCACCATATGTCCTGGAATGGCTCCAAGAAACAAGACACAATTATCCATAAAATTCATATATGGGAAAACCATAAATTCCATTGGCGTCTTGAAACTTGGTTACATCGAAAGGCACCCACCTCCTATGACTCCATAGGTCGAAAAAATATTTTTCTTAGTATTTTGTAAACTATGGTTTTGTTAAGTAAACATCAATGCAAATTTTGCACAAGCACGTGGATTTTGCAAAACCATGGCTCGAGAGATTATGGGTAGTGTGTTCACATGGGCCTTAGAGAATTACACTTTGTAGGTCTCATAGAAATAATTTATGTTTCTTGGTTTGGTTTATATAGCCCCTATCCAAATTCACTATATGTCTCTAAATCTCTCTAGGAAGTGAGTTGCAACTCACTGTAAAATGCAAAGTAAGACTCATAAGGAAAATTTTCCAATTTTGTTGGGCCCATAACACTAGGTTTTAGTTACAGGCACCCTCATACTAGGATTCCATAGGTTTAAAATTTATTTATTGGAGGACATTTAAGGCTATGGTTTTTTTTTTTTTCTTCAGTAAAGACCAATGAAAATTTGCACAAGTAGGTGGAGTTTGTAAAACACTAGCTTGAGAAATTGTGTGTAGTGTGCTCACATGGGTCTTGGAAAAACAAACTTTGTAGAGCTTATATAAATAATTTTTGTTGCTCATTTTGGTTTTTATAACTGTGAACCCAATTTAACATATGTCCAGGAATGACTCTAAGAAGTGAGATGCAATTGGGCATGAAATTCAAATAAGGACTTAGATGGGTGAACCGTCAATTCCTCTAGAATCCCAGCACTAGGTTATAGCAGGGGGTAAACCAATAATTTTTGTCTTATACAATAATTAAGAGAGTATGTTTCATATAATATTTTCTCTAACATGACACAAATTGTGACTACATTGCTCATATGCATTTTTCGAGTACATGGAAATAAGATAAATTATATCTAGCCAAGTTGTCGTTGCAAGAAAAATGTTAGTAGAATGAAAAATATGATGAAAGTGAAAGGGTAAAATGCTAGGGTTATAAGAGAAGATTTTATCTATAAGGAAGATTCAAGATGAACAAATATTGCCAAACAGTAGAAAGAGTTATCTATCATTATACTATGTATTTTTCTATCAAATGGAAATGATAATATGCTCACTTAGTTTTAGAGGCTATCATTATAGTGAAATGTAATTAGTATGAAAGATAAAAATTAAGTTGCATTTAGGAGAGGAGGCTTTATATTAAAAACAAAAATTCTATGAGCAAAGAATAAATCAATATTTTTACGACTAATTAAAAAGAGTATTTTTCATTCAATAATGTTTTAAACAAGATATTTATTTGGCTACGAGGTTCATATATTTTTTATTACTCCATCAAGATAATAGTAATGAAATGTGGTCACCTCATTGAAGAGTTAGTTTATTGGCACAACAAGAAAAAAAGTTAGAATTGATAACTATATAAGTAGAAGTAATTTCAAGGTATCATAAGTTAAATAAAGTTTGATCAACAAGGAATATGACTAGGACACTAAACTGGGTAGGAAATAGGTAGTAATATGTTGGAGAGGAGATTAGGAGGAAGGTTGACAGGAGGCATGATGATATTCGAGGCATGTTCGGTGCTAGGGTGGGTAGTCATGGGCACCACAAATTAACTCTTCTGATTCTACATTTGTTGCTAAGAAGAATAAGAATTCAAACAAAATTGAGAGCAAAAAGCATGTGATGTCATGTTCCTGGCTCGTGGTCTTTAGGGATAATGGTCAATCACTATAATTTAGGTAACTTAATTCATTTCAACAATAGCGGCAGAGCCTAACAAACCAACTAAAACCAAACTTTAAGAAGATTCTAATTGTCTCTAGATATTGAAATTTTTATGGTGTGCATCTGCATTTCACTACAAGCATACGTATGTAAGCAACTAAATCCTGCATCGAAAAATATGACTTTAATTATATTTTTCTTCTATAAATATTTACTCTACATAGATCAAGGAGTACTTTGATTTGACAACAAGAATGGATGAAACCACTCTATTAACTCCGATTTACTAGCCAATTAGATATTAGTTTGTTTTAACCATAACTAATCATTAATGAATTTAAGTGGAAGTTTAAATAATATCTTAAACTTATTTTCCAATAAAATGTTAAAAAAAAAAAAAAATTCATTACATCAAATGATATATAATTTATTGTCAAAGTTAAACATTATAACTTCTCTAATTCAAAGACAAATTAATAGCATTCAAATCCGCGTTGACATGGACTAATAAGTTCCACTACATATTTAGAGTGTGTAAATAACGTTCACTAGATAATTGATGTAGCATTATTCATGAAGGGAAGCTAAGTGGTGTGTTACGAGATATCATTAAATAATGTTCATAGGTAGTTGAAATAATCTTTTTAATGAAGGCCAACTAAGTGGTTGGGTTTTGTGATATTTACAACTATATAATCCATGTGATGTGATTTCAATAATAAATATTTTATTGGAACTGTACCCACTAATTGGTTAAGTAATGGGATATCATTAATATTAGGTAAATTTTCCATTTAGAGAACGAGTTAGGGTTGTTAGGTCAATAATAGTGGTTTTTTTCACATCTATTGGTGACCCGTAGTATTGAAACTGTGGTATTATAAAATAAACTTAAAATAAAATAAATTAAATGATAAAAGCTACCAACAACAAAAAGGAAAAACCATGGGAAAGGATTAATTAGGACTAATTCATTATCAAAGTTAAATATGTTAAATATATAAGCTTCATAACAACTATACATGAGGCATATTTATCCCATTTACTTTTCAATTTATTTTTTTCCCTTAGTATTTATGACATCGTTAGACAATAGCATGGATAACTTCCCACAAATCATGGATAGTAAATTAACTCCCACGGAGTCCGCTAGATAGTTCAGGTGCCTTCATTAATGAAGGTGTGCTAAGTGGTTAGATTAAATCCCACCAAGTCCGCCAGATAGTTAATGTGCCTTCATTAATGGAGTGCTATGTGGTTAGGTTTTGGGATATTTATAGAGGTAGAAGCCATTATTGGTATTACACTAAAGTTGCGCTCATTCAGAGAAAACAAGTATACCAAGAGTAAATACGTCTCTGAATATGTCTACATATAAGCTAAGGGGAGAGTTAGTTTTTATACATTAGATAAGGGAAAAATTAGTGGGAAATATGTGATAAAATATTATGGGAAGTATATTACTAACCATCAAAGGGATTCAGAAAATCAACATGTTTGAAATTATTATTTTTAGTTATGAACAAATAATTCTAAGTTAAATGCATCTAGTTGACTTTGATATTTTCATTATTTTTAAATTTTGTAGATCCATTTTAACTTTGCTCTAAAAAAATCCAAAGAGGTTGAATCATCCCTAAAGTATGTCTGGATATTAGTAGGAAATCTGGGTTTGGGTAATCAAGCAAACACAAAATGGGTTATGGTCCTAACTGCTTCTTGTTGCATAATTTGTACACTATAAATTTGTTGCTAAAGTCTCAAACCTGTGTATGTATTGGGGATATGTATATAGAATGCTTGTTAATGTGTCCAATTGGGGATACGAAAATAGAATATTGGGCCAAACTCGTCCCCTGTTTGTATTGGGTATAGGTAGATAGAATTTTTGTTAATGTGTTAGTTTTTATTTGAGCTCATAACGACTTTACCCACTATACCACAAGGAAATTCACTTTAATGGACCCAAAGAGAATTGAACATGTGCCTTATAACTGAGAGCCAATGAGCTACCCATTAAGGCTTCCCCACTTTCTTACTTAGCAAAGTGATTTCCATTTACGAATCCTAACCTATTGGTTGTGGTTCCTTCCTTGTGATTTTTTTTTTGTTTTCCAATCTTATAATATAAATTTCTTTGGAATATTTTGTTTTCCATTTTTATAATATGAATTTCCTGACGTATTATTTTTTGATGCCCTATCTGACTTCATGTTATGCCTCTAAATCCATCTAACAATGGGTGTGTCATTCAATTTAGCGATTGATCCTCAATAACCGTGAAGGAATGTGCTCTGCCCCCTCAATAAGACACTAGGGAGCATGTTATAAAAGAACAAAACTACAAGATAGTCGCAGTTGGACCTGTTATCGCTTGCCGCCTACAACTACCTATAGTTATGGGGAAAAGCCTTTAACCCCACAAGGTGTGGTTGGTGGCAAGGAACTTGGAGCAGGGGTTGTCACACTAATCCTGACTCTATCTGTTTAAGCTATCTTCTAGGTTAGCTATGGGGGGTGGTCCCTAAAGAAAAACTATGTTAAAGATGTGAGGTTTCTGAGAGAATTGATTACAAGGAATTACTTATAAAATGTGATTCAATTCCAAGATGTAAACAAGAACATAAGTATATGAGAAATATTCAATGATGTGTTCATAACATAGATCAGTGCTTTAAAGTAAATTACAAATGCTTGCAAAATGCTTGCTCAAAAATTAAATTCAAGATACAATGATAATAATCCCGCAAAGGAAGTGTTAGACCAAGATAACAACATGCAATTAAGTTTTCAACCCAAAATAAGAGTACTTGAAAGGAAATGAGACTCATAAACCATTCATGAACATGATGATCATTAAACATGAAATGGAGTTTTCTAAAGTAGACAGTGTTCCAAGTACAAGAAAATTAAACTATACTTATTGCAAAAGAGATTACAATACTTGCATGAAAGGAAATGCTTCTTGAAAGTAGGAAATGATGTTGCATGTGAGACTCTAAACCATCAAGAAAACAAAAATTAAGATCTTGCAAGTAAGGTAAATGTGATGAAAAAATGCTTTTGGTTTATTTTATTAATTAGTTCTAAAGCAAGGTTACAATTGAACTCTAATCCTCAGACCTCATCCTCTCCCAAATATTTGGATCTCATAGTGAGGAATCTATAGAGGTAGAGGGTCCCTAAAACGTTTATTCAACCAACTTATATTGGAGGTAAAATTTTAGTGATTTTTCTTGTGGCATGTAAGTAAATTAATCAAACAATGAAAATTAACTTTCAAACTTGAGATGTATTTGCATGTCATGAAGTAGAATGCTACTTTATGGATAAAATTTTCCCAAATACTTATTGCATGTAATATGTAATTAAAGTTGAAGCATAAGTGGTTTTGGAACAAAATATATGACAAATTTAAAAGTGCATGCATGCAAAAGTTTGAAATTTCTATGAAAGTAAAAAGACTAGAAATCTGTAGTAAATTAGATTAAGGTGCATGCAAAATGAGTGTAATGCATGATTGTGTTAATTCCCCAATTAAATGATGTGCATGCAAGTGAAAAATATCAAATATCAAACCAAAAAGTCTCTCCAAAAAGTTGGAGAGATAGGGATACCGATGGGTAAAACCCACGCTCCCAAAACCAAGAATTTTACTAGTTATTACAATAAGGAGAAAACTTCATTTTCTCTAAAATCCAAGGAAAGTATTTACAATGTTGGATCGAACCATAGATATTTCCTTGCTGAAATTTTCTGCAATTTAAGGCCCACAAAAGCCCAACAAAATGTAGATTTTTCGAGGAAGAAGATACAAGCAAAAACCTCTTTGAGTTACAGGACCAAAAGAGAGAAATAGAGACCCCAAGGTCCTATATGCAAACTTGTAAATAGTTTTTTGAAAATGAAGCCTGCAAGTAGATGCAAGACAACAATTTAGAGAAAATCTACAATAACAAATGTTAGCTCAAGAAATCACAAGTATATTACAAAAATAATCTACAAGAGGCTAGGCCAAAGAATATGAACAAGCTGTCCTCTTTGACTAGCCATGACTTAGCTCTTTGAAATAGCTAGATATTGATAAATAAAGTGCATTATAATGTGATAAATATTATTTTTTATATAATTTTGATGCAATAAATAAGAGCCTAAAACTTAAGCGCATACCTTCTAAACAAATCGAAATAGATGAGACTTTAGAATTAAACACATGTGGGCTCTCCTTGAATATTTTCAAGAATGAGTTGATTCCTCCGAGAACTTCCCCTCATGCTTAAATGCTTGACCAAATAATGATTCATCTATAAAACCTCACCACAACTCATTAGATCCACATGAAATTAAATAAGTGCAATGGAAAGAGTTCCTAGAGATATATTTGACATCAACTAGAAGATTTATTTTCCTAGAGCAGTTAAATAATTCTTATGCTAATATGAGATAGTTCCATACTAACATAACTTGAAACAAACATGAAAGAAAAATAACATGAAGAAATAAATAGAAGCATAACAACATGTAAAGAATTTACCACATATGCAAGGAGAAGAACACCATCACAAGTTACCCAAAGACTTTTGTATTATATTGCAAGTAGTGAATACAATTCTGCAGCGTCTCCTCAAGCTCAATAGCTCGTATTACATGATACAATTTGAGAGCCCATGGATCCATTATATAGAAATTTGGGAGAAAATACCAATGAAGAACCAAATTCCAAGTTGTGAGAGGGAGGAGATCAGAATGAAAATTCGAATTTGATAAGTGGAGCTCCATTTCCAAGTGTAAAAATCGGATTCTGGCAAGTAGACATCATTTTTTTCTTCTCTTATGTGCCAAATTTGAATTTTATGATGGAATGACAAGTGTATATGGGTGGTAACCCATGTGGAGACAATTTCCCACAAAAATATCCACCAAATATTCTCTAAAATCCGTCTAAATATGCACTAACTTCACAAATTCGAATTTCCAAGTAAAACAACTCTAATGCCAGAAATTCTATTTTATTTGAGCAAGTGCCTTTTCCTTGATTTTAGGAGTCCACATCACTTTGGGACTTCACTCTAACTCCTCCATAATTTTCCACCTCATTTAGTATGTGTGGATGTTTATTTTTCTCCATTTATTTAATTTCTGGCTTAATTAATTGCCAGATTTCCCACTAAACTTAGGAAAAGTGGGTTTTGAGGGTTCAAAACACATTTTTAACTCCTTAAAGTATGTCATAGTAGAAATTTGAGGGTGAGAGGTGTAATTTTGATTACTAATACCCCATACAACTTCTCTAGGAAACACTTATTACAATTCAATTATAATTTTTATTGCAATTTTCGACTTGCGGGAAATCTAAAAAAATAAAAATTCACTACCTAGACCTAACCAAATTTCACAAAATTTTTTGTGATTTAGTATGGTAATATGCATTGACTCTAGACACTAGAACTCACCCAAGGCCTCACTATCAAGCCGTACTCTAGCTTTGCGGTAAAATTGGAGGAAAAAACTCAATTAATTATTAACTCCTGGTCGAGAAATGATAATTAACCAAGTAAAAAAAACCTCGTAGAGTAATACTCACTTATTGAAAAGGTCCCAGGCTACCTAGGCCTATTATATACTCAATAATGACTCAAAACTCACCATTACTAGCATCACTTATTACAATTCCCCATAGGGTGTGGAATCTGGGTACAAGAGAAAGATGATGAGAAGTAGAAGTAGAGCTTAAAACTATGTTGAACTGATGATATCTGATGGTATATGTTTCCTCTGGTTCATCCTTGGATATGGAATTTTCTCATTATCATCAGGTGCCACTGCAATGGTCAACATTTGGCTCCATATGGGGATGCATGTTAGATATGAAGTGACAGTGTGCAAGAACCTGAAATCTGCATCTATTGACCAAATATATATCTTAGCAGTATCCATTCAAAGTATCATCAAACAAAATCAAGTAGAGAATTAGAAAATTTATTCTAAAAACATATTTTATTCATGAAATAAACCTACTTAAACAAAATTTACAAGGGATAAGGTTAGGAATATGATAAAAAATATGGCCCATGGCATCATATGTCCTCAATGAAGTTCATGCTGAGAATATGCCTAATTTCAGGCATATCCATGTGTTGTTTTTTTGATGCGCCCTGTCCAATTCTGAATATCTTCGGACTTTGATCCATCCCAACACTATGTTGTACACGGTGATCAAATTTACCATATCCTTTCTGCTTTTTATTTTCTTCTTAATAGATGGTAATGTTGATGTTGATGCGATCAAAGTAGACATGTTTGCCCGATCTTGATGATGCTCAGATGGAAAATTTGAAATATCCAAGACTTCAATGACTTGCCTTTCTCCATTCTGCATCTGCTTTGACATGGGTGATGGATCAATATCATAAGTATAAACCTGATTCCCCTCAGTTTCCTCTCTATCTAGGTCACCTTCAATTATCCATTTTTCAATGGAATAAATGGCCTCCTCATAATAAGATGAAGCTCGATACAATATATTGGGAGGCTTATGATCCATTTCTTTGTTCTTTTCCCATTCATGATCTGATATAAGCTGAAATTTTTGTACCTGTAATCTTTCCATTTCCTCCAACCTATTCTGAAAAGTGATATGATTATGCTTCATAACAATTATTTCCTTGGCATGATTTATTTCCATGGTGTTGATTAATTACACTTATTTTTCTTCCATGGCAAGCAACTTGTTTTGACTAGGGGTCATATGATTAGAATGATTGACCTCCATGGCCTTTATTGCATGCGCATTATTTACTATTAATCTTGTTTTATTGAGTTCCATGTTTTTAATGAGTTCAACTTGGTTGAGTTGCATATCCTTAATCATTTGAGTCAACTCCTTGATGAAATCCCTATCATTCTCATTTCCTTGAGTTTTTATTTTTATCTTTCTTTCATCTCCATATTTTTCTTCAAAGGCATCAATGATTGATTCTAGAGAGTCAAAAATGTTAGCGGGTAAGTCAATGAACCAATCCATAGCATCGTCATATAATGAAAAGATGAAAAGTTTAATTTTAGCGTCCTCATGGTTAATATCATGGCACCATTTTCTCACACAAAGGTGGAAATTCCTAAGGTGAGTTTCGGTGGTAATGACATTGTTACTTATAAAACTAGGCAACTCATCAACAGCCTCAAAGGCTTCATCCGGAATAAAATTCAGATAGCTTTGAATGTTAGTAAAATCACAAGGGGCGAACAAATCATTCATGATGTCATGCTCACTTGACCTTGAAAGAGAAAATGGATATCAGAGATTGGTTCATGTCCAAGATTAGCAAGAATGTCCAAGATTAGCAAGAATTTTACAAGAAGAAGGCTTCAAGCAGAAATCCTTGCAAAAAATAAAATAAGTGGAGTCACCACTTGAACAAGAATCTAACTCTAAAAATCCAACATGCAAAAACCAAAATTTAGTCGATTTCCCAGGTACAAGAAATCTTGTCCCCGGAAACGGCACCAAAAATGTTATCGCTTGTCGCCTACACCTATCTACAGTTAGCGAGAAAAGCCTTTAATTTCACAAGGTGTGGTTGGTGGAAAGAAACCCAGAGAACGGGTTGTCACACTAATCCCGACTCTCTCTGTTTAAGCTATCTCCCAGGTTACCTATAGGGGGTGGTCCCTAAAGAAAAATTATGTTAAATATGTGAGGTTTCTAGGAGAATTGATTAGAAGGAATTAATTATCAAAGATGACTCAATTAAAAGATGTAAACAACCATATAATTATATGAGCAATATTCAATGATATGTTCATAATATAGACCAGTTATTTAAAGTAAATGACAAATGTTTGCTAAAAAATTAAATTCAAGATACAATGATAATAATCCAACAAATGAAGTGTTAGACTAAGATAACAACATGCAATTAAGTTTGCAACTCAAAATAAGAGTATTTTAAAGGAAATGAGACTCATAAGCCATTCATGAACATGATGATCATTAAACATTAAGTGGAGTTTTATAAAGTAGAAAATGTTCCAAGTACAAGAAAATTAAACTAAACTTGTTGCAAAAGATATTACAATACTTGCATGAAAGGAAATGCTTCCTGGAAATAGGAAATGACGTTGCATGTGAGACTCTAAACCATCAAGAAAACAAAAATTTAGATCTTGCAAGTAAGGTAAATGTGATGAAAAAATGCTCTTGGAAATATTTTATTAATTAGTTCTAAAGCAAGGTTACAATTGAACTATAATCCTCAGAGCTCACTCTCACCCAAATATTTGGATCTCAAAGTGAGGAGTCCATAGAGGTAGAGGGTCCCTAAAATGTCTATTCAACCAACTTATGTTGGAAATAAAATTTTAGTGATTGCTTGGGGCATGTAAGTAAATTAATCAAACAATGAAAATTAACTTTCAAACTTGAGATGTATTTGCATGTCATGACGTAGAATGCTACTTTATGGATAAAATTTTCCCAAATACTTATTTCATGTAAGATGTAATTAAAGGTGAAGCATAAGTGGCTTTGGAACAAAATATATGGCAAATTTAAAAGTGCATGAATGCAAAAGTTTGAACTTGTTATGAAAGTAGAAAGACTAGAAATTTGTAGCAAATTAGATTAAGATGCATGCAAAATGAGTGTAATGCATGATTGTGTTAATTCCTCAATTAAATTATGTGCATGCAAGTGAAAAATATCAAAGATCAAACCACAAAGTCTCTCTAAAAAGGTGGAGAGATAGGAATACCAATGGGTAAAACCCATGCTCCCAAAACCAAGAATTTTACTACTTATTACAATAAGGAGAAAACTATGAAGTCTTCTTTAAAATCCAAGGAAAGTCTTTACAATGTTGGTTTGAGCCATAGATATTTCATTGCTGAAAATTTCTACAATTTAAAGCCCACAAAATCCCAACACAATGTAGTTTTTTCAAGGAAGAATAAGCAAGGCAAAGCCTCTTTGAGTTACATGGCCAAGAGAAAGAAATAGAGACCCCAAGGTCCTGCATGCAAACTTGTAAGTAGTTTTATAAAAATGAAACCTGCAAGTAGCTGCAAGACAACAAGCTACAACAAATATAAAATAAAAAATGTTAGCTCAAGAAATCACAAATTGTATTACAAAAATAATCTACAAGAGGCTAGGCCAAAGCATATGAGCAAGCTCTCCTCATTGACTAGCCATGACTTAGCTCTTTGAAATAGCCAGATATTGATAAATGAAGTGCACTATGTGAAAATATATTATTTTTTATATAATTTTGATGCAATAAATAAGAGCCTAAAACTTAAGCACATGCCTGCAAAACTAATCGAAATAGATGAAACTTTATAATTAAACATATGCGGGTTCTCCTTGAATATTTTCAAGAATGGGTTGGTTCCTCCAAGAAATTCCCCTCAAGCTTGAATGATTGACCAAAGAATGATTACTCTACAAAAATTCACCACAACTCATTAGATCCACATGAAATTAAATAAGTGCAATGGAAAGAGTTCCTAGAGATATATTTGATATCAACTAGAAGATTTCTTTTCCTAGAGAAGTTAAGTAATTCTTATGCTAATATGAGATAGTTGCATACTAACATAACTTGAAACAATCATGAAAGAATCAATAGCATGAAGAAATAAATAGAAGCATTACAACAAGTCAAGAATTTACCACAAATGCAAGGAGAAGAACACCATCACAAGTTACCCCAAAGGCTGTTGTATTATATTGCAAGTAGTGAATACAATTCTACAACGTCTCCACAAGCCCAATAGCTAGTATTACATGATACAATATGAGAGCCCATGGCTCCATTATATAGAAAGTTGGGAGAAAATCCCAATGAAGAACCAAATGCCAAGTGGTGAGATGGAGGAGATCATAAGACAAATTTGAATTTGATAAGTGGAGCTCCATTTCCAAGTGTAAAAATCAGATTCTAGCGAGTGGACATCATTTTCTTCTTCCCTTATGTGCCAAATTCGAATTTTATGATGGAATGACAAGTGTATATGGGTGGTAACCCATGTGGGGACAGTTTCCAACAAAAATATCCACCAAATATTCTCCCAAATCCTTCCAAATATGCACTAACTTCACAAATTCGAATTTCCAAGTAAGCATCTCTCATTTAACGCCAGAAATTCAATTTTATTTGAGCACATGTCTTTTCATTGATTTTAGGAGTCCACATCACTTTGGGACTTCACTTAACGGCTCCATAATTTTCCACCTCATTTAGCATGTGTGGATATTTATTTTTCTCCATTTATTTAATTTCAGGCTTAATTAATTACCAGATTTCCCTCTAAACTTAGGAAAAGTAGGTTTTGAGGGTTCAAAACGCATTTTTAACCCCGCAAAGTGTGCCATGGTAGAAATTTGAGGGTGAGAGGTATAATTTTGATTATTCATACCCCATACAAATTCTCTAGGCAACACTTATTACAATTCAATTACAATTTTTATTGCAATTTTCAATTTGCGGGAAATCTAAAAAATTAAAAAATCACTACCTAGACCTAACCAAATTCCACGAATTTTTTTATGTGATCTAGTATGGTAATATACATTGACTCTAGACACTAGGAGTCACCCAAGGCCTCACCATCAAGCCGTACTCCGGATCTGTAGTAAAATTGGAGGAAAAAACTCAATTAATTATTAACTCATAGTAGGGAAATGATAATTAACCAAGTAAAAAAAAACCTCCCAGAGTAATATTCATTTATTGGCAATGTCCTGGGCTAACTAGGCCTATTATAGAATCAATACTGACTCAAAACTCATAATTACTAGCATCACTTATTACAATTCCACGTAGGGCGTGGAATCTGGGTACCAGAGAAAGATGATGAGAAGTAGTAGAGCTTAAAACTCTGTTGAACTGATGATATCTGATGGTACATGTGTCCTCTGGTTCATCCTTGGGAATGGAGTCTTCTCATTATCATTAGGTGCCACTCAAGTGGTAAAGAGTACCCACAACAAAGCGCCCAACCCATTATGTCACCAGGGAAGAGGGCTTGCTTAATATTCCTTAACATTCTAAGACATCCTTTCTATATTTGTTGTTTTCTCCTAATGTGGATTTAAACTATACTTGGCTCTATGTTTGGCATTACATAAGTCTTGTTTTTTTGTTTCACTCTCTAGAATATAGGAATTTTAAGTGATTTGGGCACATATAATTTATGTATGCAGATAGATTTCTAGTGATTTTTTTATTTTTACACAAAATATACATAAATGTATCATACATTTTAGCAATGCACTAAATCTATCTAATATTAATATAAATCCAACATTTTTCTCCTCTGAAAAAAAAAAATGCCCCCACCCCATCAAAAGGACAGATTACGTACCCTTCCTAAGAAAACCACTTACACACCACAAAATCACCTTCTACCAGCGCAAGTGCCATAGAGGCGGAAACATTCATGCCCCCTATTTTTTCCGGCAGGGGAGTTCTCCTCTTACTTGACTTACATAAGTCAATTTTGAATGAATGAAAGAAACAAAATTCTTGTTGTTTCATGATATAGTTGGATAATAAACCCACAATGAAGAGTTATCTATTGCACTTTATTAATTATAATTAGGGTTTTTTATTTCTAATTATCAACCAGGATGAGGGTCATTGTTATTTTATCATGAGGGTCATATTTATTTAAATAAATAAATCGAAAATAAAATTTAATGTTCTTGATTTGTTTCATGTACATTGGAAGAACAGGGGTTGGAGCTATTTTGGTTGAACATGGAACAACCACAACAACGATTTGGATATAATCCATGTCAAATTGTGTCGATAGATGAAATATCATGCTTTGAACGTGGATCGAACATATGTTATTGCAACCAGTGTCGGTGCATAGAAGTGTTTTTTTCTTTGTGAACTACATCAAAATGAGAGGAATTTCGTGGACCTTCTACAATATTTCATTGGAGTTGGAGTTCCCAATATGTCTCCAGAGGATGAATATCTTTCCAAATTTGAAGATGATGCTCAAATGGTTTTTTTAAATGGTGGAGTAATTAACCAGATTTATTATTATCTAAACAGGGTGACAATCGAATTGATTCCATAGTTCATAGCCTTCAATGAACCTCAAGTGAGACAAGGTTCCAATGAGACTGACAGTGAAGAAGGACATGAACCCATTTCAGGTGTTGTTAACTCCAATTCTGAAAATGATGCAAACAACTCACAATCACTTCACACCAATGGGAACTATATGAGAGTGGCCCTTCACATTTTCTTCATGTCAGAGTAACAGATATGTCTCAATCTCAATGTGTGTTCCTAAGCATCCTGGGAAATAATCTGTATTAGAAACATATTCTCCACGATGTGGAGGGAAAACATTGGAGTAGAGAAGGAAATTTTACAGATGTAATAGGATTATGTTGATATATGATCCTTTGGGAGATGATCGTAGTGAAGAGGATGGCAATGTGTATAGAAATGATGCATCGATGGAGTGTTTTGATGAATCTGAATTGCAGGAAGATGATGATATTCAAGAGGGAATGTTATATCCATTTTCTGAATAAGAATATGAATGGATTAATGAAATAATGAGGGAATATGAGTTGATTAGTTAATTTGAAGATGAGCATCAACACACTATTCCTGCACCTTATTCAACAATAGAGAACTTGTCTACACATATAATTTGCATTGATCAAGTTACCAGCGAAAATGTAATTTGTAGTATTTGTACAGATGTGATGCTTGTTGGTGAAGCAGCCAAACAACTACAATGTAACCATCTGTATCATAGCCATTGCAAAATTGAATGGAATAATCACAGAAATAACAACCCCTTTGTGACGTTATGAGCTTCCCACAAATGAGCCAAACACATAGGAGTGAAATATGTAGGAATTTATGATGGAAGAATACACCAAACTTTTTTATTTATGGAGAAAATTTCTGAAACATCTGATTGATGTAAGTCAGTCATATAATAATTTTCATCATGACATTTTCATCATCATGTTATTCGAGATTGATGAGAGTATACTTTTTTTATGAATATCGTATATATGTATGGTTTTATGTCCTTTTAAACCGTTGGAATTTTTAAAAATGTTGATATATATATATATATATATATAGATATATATATGAAATTGATATGTGTTTTTTTTCAATTATTTGTTTTTAATCGTTGTCTTTTCATTCGAGTGCATTTTTGAAATGTTACTCTATATATTTTGATATTGATAATGATGATGATAATTAACATCCACTAAGAGAAGAAAAAGAGTCTAATTGTGATTCTTCAAAATCTTGTTTCTGTGATCCAGAAGAAGGGAAAGAAGTGCTCCAAGATCACTATAGTTGGGTTGGCTTAATAAGTCAAGAAGATTGGAGGTGTAGTTGATAATAGGGAATTGAGAATGGATATGAGTAAGAGTCTGACATTGTAAAAAAAAGTGTTTTTCATCTTCCACCATCTTAGTATCGCAAATATGACAGATTATATCGGTGCAGGGAGTCTTGGGAGTAGATCACTGCCCGGTTTAACTTTGAAGCTCATGAGAATTAGTTCTTATCCTAGCGATGTTCAGTGTCTTATTAGTGTTTGTAAATAGAGAGATTTGGTTATAGAGCCTGGGGTTAATCACCTCCTTATAGTATCTTAGGTTCCTTTTACCCTCCAACTCCTTATCATCCCATAACTTGTCCTTAAAATTGGAGGTAATAGTATCTTTGACACTATCCTTGCTTCCCATGATGATCTCCTCCTTAATCCTCCAATGGTTGAACCAAGATTGGGCATCCTTATGCCACCCACGCTTGAGGCACAGGTGGGGGTTTAGACTAAAGTTAGAACCATTTTTTTGGAGCCTCTTGCATTCCATGTTGTAAAGCTTCTTCTTATACGTTAGATATCTAAACATAGTCGTACTTTCAATGGGCGACATGCCAACTTCTATCAAGAGGATAGGATAAGGAGTATTTCCCTTGATCTCGAGGTTATAGGTTTTTAATTTTTTTACTCTCCGGGAAAACCTGAATCCGGGAAAACCAGACCAGTTGCAGAACAAAATCTTTTTACTCCCAAAGACATAGTTATAAACTATTAAACTATTAGTAGAACTATTGAATTAGCTATATAAGTAGTTATACATAGAAATGAATCATTATATAGTTATCGTGTTTCCAACCAAAAGAAAAACGATAAACAAAAAGTATAAGAAAAGCATCATCATATAGTTATCGTACTTCCAAGTAGAAGAAAAATTATAGATAAAAAACATCATAACAACGAAGAATAAGTGGACACCTAAATTGGAGCTCCTGAATTGGAGAGAAGATCACATCCCTAGACAACCTTCAATCTCTTACATCTAGATACACTGTGATCAAGAGAATATTTAGTCAATTTTATAAATATATATTAATCAAATAAAAAATCAATTATTTTAAATATGCAGATTTATTCAAGTAAGAAATCAAAATAAAAATGATATATTATAAAAATTAAACATAAAATTATTAAAAATAAAAACGTATTTAAATTGTGTTTATACTAAGTCCTAAAAGTAGTTTCTCTAACGTTGACTATCTTTTCTGTGATCATTGATCTTGAGTCTCCACCATCTTGACTCTCCACCTCATTGGCTAACCATCTCTAAGGAATTTATTGATTTTTCCTTTCCCTCGGGGTATTTCTCTTTCTAGGGAGCCTATAGGGGCTGGGTTGTTCTACATCTATATCAAAACCTTTTCTACAAGCTGAAAAACTATTTGGGAGAAGGTATAAACAATTTTGTTGAGGTCAAAGCTGGTTATGTTTTTCTCTATTGAAAAATAAATTCAACATACTCAAATCTTTGCGAATTCAAAAGTTGTTATAAATTGGTTCAATGGAATTTCTAGATGCCACATACACACTTTTAATCCCATTCTGGAGGATATCAATCTCCTAAAGCAATATTTTGATGAAATTATATTTTCCACATCTATGGGGAAAGAAATGGGGCTTCTGATGCTTTGTCTAAGGAGGGTGCTTCAGAGGATCTAGGCTCATGGCACACCATGAAACAACAACTAAGAACAACAAGGATTCTACCACATTCCCTTCATAGAGGTTATCCTTTATCACTCTTTAGCTATATTTTTTTGTTACTTATATTGACTATCCATCTTTGCTAAATGTTCAACATGGATATTACTTGTTATTTTTTTGGGATAGTTACTATGGTTTTAGCTATGTATTTATTTGGATATGTATATATGAGAAAAAATAGTCCAAACTTAGATAGTACTTTTGGTACAACCATATGTATTTGGGCTTTCTTGAGTGCTACACATACACATTCAAAATGTAATTTTCAAGTGTAATGAAAGTCCATATTTTTTCCTCAAAAAAAAAATAATAATCAATAAACATATAAAATAAAATATTTATAAAAAAAGCATTTCAAAGAAAGCAAATATTCTTCCACTTTTCTAGTATTTTTCCTAATCATGTGTGTTCAAAGATAAGTTTTTTCAAAAAAAAAAAAAGGATCATGCTTAAGTTTTAATTCACATGGGCATAGGGTTTTAATACCTACACATCGAAACCCACAAATTTGAAGATCTGAATATAATAATTATAATCATCTCTGGTTGCATAATTGAGTTTTGTCACGCAAAAGCTAATTGGTGGCGCTGAAAAATAAGCTAGTCACATTTGACCTCTATTATTATTAGTGGTGATATTGGACTGATTTTATCAACTTTTGTATGTGTAAGTCACACAACCAAAAAGTTTGAATATTACCAATGATGAAATTAAAATATGTTAAACGAGAGCTTAAATAAGAATAAAACACACAATCCAATTTATGATGTTGAAAATAGTACCAAATTTGAGCATCTAGAGGTGAAACTTCTCTCTCCTCCTTTTTAATTTATACAATTCTCTCCTCCATTTCAATTCATATAGTTTTAAGAAAGTTGAACTTAAGAGGAGATATTCATTAGTACACATGAGAATTGATTCTCTCACAACATTCGTCTTTGATTTTTTTAAATCATTGTTTTTGGAGTAAATGAGGAAAAATTATCATTATCTTTGCAGCAAATAAAGGAAAATTTAGTCAGCTTGTTCGTGGAGTAGACCTCCCCACCTAACCATTAAACCACATCCTAGGGAATAGTCAACTAAACCTTACCTACTACATTTCTTCATGTTAATGAATCCTTTTGTTAATACTTAGTATGTAATATTGATAAAGCATAATCCATTTTTTCTAATTATTGTTGCTATACCATTGAATTTAACTTGGTATAGAGTTTCATCTTTTCTAGCTTCACTTTATATCAATTTACCTCATCCATGCCTCATACTTATAGTTGTTACAACATCTTGGGAGAAGATTTTGGATGTTTGTTTATTTTTTCACTTTCCATTCATCTTGGTTGAGCTTGAATCGTTTATAAGAAAAGAAAATAGCCCATGCATTACTTGTCTTCTATTCTGTTGTTCCACAATCCTCCATACTATTCATAGGAGACGAGGGTGGGAAGAATAGGGAGAGAATGGTGACAAGAGGAAGAAAAACATTGTGGTGGGATATGGTGAATTTTCCCTTGTCTTAACCTTTGAATTCCTACATCGTTAGGGCCATGTCCTCTGGTTTATTAAAGAAATTTATCATTGTAAACATTCATGAAGAAGGTGATGATGACAACCCCTATGATCTGCAGTTTGGCCTAACATGATCTGTAGTTTTTTGCAATCACACCCCCTTTAAATTTGTATAATTTGTTTTCTAATATGTTATTTTCTCATGTTACTTTAGGGTTGGTATATTCCTGAACATAACGACAGTGCAATTTGATTTGATTTTTTTATTAATTTTTATCGAGCATGATCTATAAAATGCCCTTAAGTTTCTCTTGATGCAAATATCCACCTTCAAATTTTCATGGTCACTTGTTTCATCTTTTATTTTCTCATGATATTTATTTTGGTAGAATGGATCTGCAATTTGACGTGAATATTTTGTTAAATTTTCTCTGAGTGATGTTTTTACAAACATTTGACATGAATCCATGTTTTATGGATTCAAAAATTGCACTTTCCTAGCACTCGTGGATTTTTTACTTGACACGATTGCATTGCCTCTAATGCTTCACTTTCGCTAATGCTGGAAGAATCACTTAGAAGATCTATTGTCTACTATGGTTTGGAGAGTTTATTCAGAGTACCCTATTATAGTATTGGATTGAACAATATAAATAATCCTTCACGAATGAAACAAACAAAATCTATGTTCAACGAGACCCTGGTTTTAATGGCCATTATATGATTGCAAGGAAACCTATGATGCCTCTGTTGTTACCATCATATACAGAGGAGCCTGAGAGACCTACATTACTCCCATCAAATACAAAGAAGAAAATCTGAAGGAAAACTCCATATTTATCTATGACAAATGTGGCCAACAAGAAATTAGGTCCCTTCAAAGAATTCAAGGCCTCAACAAGGAATATGCAGAAAAGTAGATCAGTAACTTGAAATGTGATTAATTTGAAAAACAATATCAAAATATCAAATACAGAATATCAAGCATTCCTAAATACTTCCAAAAAGGAATTAGAACAATTCTAGGTGAGAAGCCCTTGGGATTTTCAAAGATAATTGATCTTATAAAGGGGTGATAGGATGTTGCAATGCTTAAAGAAGTAAAGAAGCACCACTATGTGGATTTCCCTATTGCTAAAATTAATAAGAGGAACAACCCTGGACCTTCACCACATTGGGCGAATCCAAATCCTAAACCCAACATAGAAACGACCCCAAGACAAAATATAATAGCATCGTTGGATGGCTTTGAGAAATATATATGTATATATATAGTTGTTTATGCGTCACTACTCACAGGGTTTCTTGATGTCCTGTCTACCTCAAAGTTTTGAAGAGCGCACAGGAAAGGTTCTTGATTTTTAGGGTGGTTTAGGGATATTGGGTGGTAGATTTCTTAGTTGGTTGGAATATTTACCAGCTGGTCAAACAATTTGAGCCTAATTCAACCAACTAAATTAATCTTTCGAGCTCAAAGATTCTGGATATCATGTTGGTTACCAAAATTTGTGTGATGTCACCCTGTATCAATGAACAGTATCATATTTGGACTCGTAAAATTATTTCCTACAGGTTTTGTAAGCCAAGTTATTCCCAATAGTCCCATTAGCAATAAAAATAACAAAAATACCTTTATGAATATACAACATGGCAATAGTAAAGTACTAAAATCAAAAACAGATGTGTGCAACATTTCCTTTGGTGGAAGTAGCAAGGGAATAGCAGAGATTATAGCCTCGATGGAAAATATGCGTGTTGAACATGTGTTCTACCTAAATTCTAATAATTTGTTTCATGTAATGGTCGAACCCGAGAGCGAATTTCCAACTTCTATTTCTATGACTTCAACAAAATCAAAGTTTGAGTTTCCTTTTCAAGAGAATAGCATCAAGTCATATTATTCAAACAATTGTGGTGGATCTCAAGTGATTTAATGGGAGGGGGGGCACTCTTATACGTCTTCCTATAGAGATTCTGATCAAGTAGAAGAATATGAGTTCATCAAACCAGTTCTCTTTACAAATAATTGAAAATATCATATAAATTTATGACCTTGGTTCTCATTAAATATTAGAACAAATAATATATAGTCATCTCACTAATACAATTGATGCTTCCTGTCCTGGTGAATCCAAGGGCTCCCTATGAAAGGAGTTCTATGTTCGGTACCAGATTTGTTATAATTCGGCATCGTAGATTTCATTGTGAATTTGGAAAGGAATGCCACTTTTCATTATCATCTTTTACAATGTTTTTGCACCATTTTCATTATAATTTATGATGTTTGCAAATCACTGAATTTTCACCTTTGGTGATTTCAAAAAAACGTTTTTAATCGAATATGGTTGAATGCTTGTAAATGTTATGTTATGACCTTTTTAAAGTAGTTTTCATGGTGAGTAAAGTTATTGCTTTAAATTTTGTCTTCTAACATTTTGATATCAAAATGTCCCTAGGTTTATCATAATTTTAAAATGTAAGTTTTGTTTTAACTTTCATTTTTATATTTATGGAATGTTAAGATGAATTATTTATAAAGCTAATTTGTTATAATTGCTTTTTCTAATTTGTTGCAATTGCTTTATTTTATGGCAGGGAACATATTTAAATGACTTAGATTAATAATTTTTGAAAAATATTTAGTAAAGTTGAAATAATTTATTATTTTTATTTTGGAAATATTTATGGAATTAAATTAAATAATAATTTTAGAAAATATTTTTGAGAAATAATATTTATTTTATTTTAATTTTAGAATATTTATGAAATTAATTAAATGATCATTATTGAAAAAGATAATTGAATTTAGGCTTATGTGATCCATATCATGAAAAGAAAGAAAACTTTAGGTAAAATTCACATTATCAGAGTTTCCAACCATCCAGTGTAGTGTAGTTCATCCTAAGGACAAGATGAAGAATGAGATGTTGGCAACAAGTTAAATAGATGAAGAGAATTTTTTGTCATTAAAATATAACACTTGTATTTGACTAGATACATATTATTTATTAATAAACAATATTTTAATATAAGAAAATAATTGTTAGAATATAGTTGTTAATGTTGAATTAAGGAAAATAATTAAAAAGAAGGAATATTTTAATGAAAAGAATATCTAAAATAAGAAATAATATTTAGGTCAACCCTAAATAATCAAAACAATAAATAATTAATAAAATAAAAAGAGTCTTTGGGTCAAAATTAAATAACCCAAAAAAAATAATTATAAAAACTTAGAAATAAATAAAAATAATAAATGGTCAAACTTAAGTAAAGAATATTTTGATCAACCCTAAATAATCAAAACACAAAAATAAAACTAATAAATGAGTGATGTTAGGTCCCGTAATTTGTTAGATTGGTGAGAAAAAATTAATAGGGGTAACATTAGACCAGTCTTTGGAGTCCTAGGACCTAGCCTTCCTGGATTCAGAGAGGGCTCTCTCTATTTTGTGCAAAGGATGTGAACTTTCTTGCTTTTAGGGTTTGATTTTAGGCTAGTTGTTAAGTTTAGGGTTTTTTTGTTTGTTTTGGTTGAGTAGATGATCAAGTAGAATAGATGGAGTGAGGACATATTGAATTCATTGGGCTATGGAGTCTATAAAAAGTCATGGAAAGTTCAACAATGAAATTAGGGTGCATCACAGGGAAAATCTAACCTGGTCAAATGAATTTTCAAGGTTTGTGTGAGATGAGATGAACATCAAGTTTGTGAACAAAGTAGGGAAAAGGGAAATTAAGAATCCTTTATCAACTACTTTAACAAGGATGGTATTCAACACTATTCAACATAAAGAAGTAATCATAAGACAGGGAAAACCAATAGCTCTTTATATCAACTCAAGAAAATAAGCATTTAAGACAAAGAATCTGGTGAACTATAGAAGGCAAGAAACTCATTTAACTTCTAGTGATTTCACCTTCAAGGTTAGAAAACATTTAAGATAAACATATAAATTTAATCAAAGAAGAGGGAACTCCTAAAAATCATTGATCACAGACATAAATATCTTTGAAACAACTATTCAAGAATGGACAAAGGGTATGATCGAAACATAACCTCTTTGGCAAACCTAGTTAGTGGTACTTCAAAGAAAGATCTCAAGAACAGTGTTTTAGTGACATCAAACAAGCAGGGCTAACCATAAAACATCTATGATATCTACAATATTGAACCATTCATAAGATAAACAAGCTTGGGTGGGTCTAGAGAGCAACTAAGAATTCTCTAAACTGACCTAGCAAAGGAAAACATAGAGGCAGTGAAGGACAAACAGAGCTAAGGTGCCTTTGAAAAAAATTTCTTCCTACTGCAATATATAAGGATGAAACACAATGATACATAAGAAAAAAATAACTAAATAGAATCACATCACCATTAACCAAGCTCAGGGATCCTACAAGCAAGCCTTCTCCATCATCAAGCCAAACAAGCCATTCACAAATTCCACAACACCAATTTCTTCTTCAATCTCCAAAAAACCATATATTTCTCTCAAGAGACATCAAATGCAAACCTTTTACAATAATGTCCTCATGCTCTATTTATCTATAAAAGGAGGGAAAAAACCCTAACTAGGGTTTGAAAATGTCAAAATCATCCATAAATGTCAGTTATGCCTAAAAGACCATGCAAGGCCCAAGGTACAAAATATCTCATGAAATAAATGCAAAAATAACTCCTAGCACCTAACTTTGGAGTGATTTGCCTTAAAAAACACTAAAATATCATTTTTCCATTAATGAGTGTCTTTTTTTGACTTTTTTTCCAAAAACGCACAGTGAGGTCTGAAAGCGTAGTGCCTGCACAAGAGAAACTGGGTCCACTTGCATCCAAGTTTTTATGACCTTTCCGATGTCAGAATTGGCTCTGTGATGGCTCATTGGAAAGCATGATGAGTCTAATTTCCAAAAATTCCCTTGGTTTTCTGGTTGGGCTCCATTGACCTATCCAAAAACTATATTTCCCAACACTTCTCTAGGCGCAGGCCATGCCTGAAAATGAGGCAGAAAGGTGAAATGAGGTGTTTTTTGAATTTTTGAGGGGTCAAAAAAGAGCCAAATGCTCTAAAATTTAGTTAGAATGATTTAATTGAGCTAAGGATTCCAAAAATTCAAATATTTCCTCCTGAGGATGCTTGAGATGAAATCATAGTGCTAGGGATGTTGCGCTTAGAGGCCTCAAAATTTGAAAAAAAAAAAAAATTGTCAAAAATTTCCCAAAATTGGTGGATGTCTTCCTTATGGGGTTTGAGAGGAATTTAGAGAAGCTTAAGCCAATATTACAAGGTTTTCTTGGTGTTTAGCCCCATGTTTCATAAAAAATGTTAAGGTTTTCTTCCTCCTTTGCCTCTTTGTAGGCTTTTCCTTTTTGGCATTTTCTTCACTCATATCTTCCACTGTCTTCATGATCACCATAAACCTCACTATTATTTGTTTCATGATGTCAACTTCTTCATTACCTACATTGATTCTTTGACACACTGTCGTCCTCATTATTGGTAACACTTCTCTTACTGCTCTTATGACCCTTGGATCTAATGCCATGTTTTTTACTGCTTTATTTCTTCATTAACATTTGCACTAGTGGCCTTGGCTTTCTGTTTTATTTTTCTCATCTTTACTGATATCAGCCTCACTGTTGTGACTCTACTATGCTCTTTACTGATATGTGTTTTTCTACCTTTAGACCCACTATGAGCCTCACTATTTTCTTCCTCCTTGATTGATTCTTCATGGCCATCATCTTCATTATTAGATGTGCTTGAGACATGGGATAATAGTGAAGGATTTGGAAAGGGTGATGAAGGAGGATCACTATGATGTTAGGGCATGTTAATGAGAGGCAAAAATTAGTGAAAAAAAATTTCTTCTTGTTATAATCCATTTAGATATGCTCCATAAAACTTTGATGGCAGCCTGAGGTGGTTTTGATGTCATTTGAGTGTTTGCAGGTGCAGGAGGAGCTTCAGGCGAAAGCGCAACGCCTAAATGCACTATCTGGTCCTCCCAACCCTAATCGCAGTGCCTGAATGCACGCGGGTCCTCCCAGCCCTAAGTGTAGCACCTGAACGCACTATCAGGTCCTCCCAGCCCTAAGCGCAATGCCTGAATGCTTTTTTGGCTTGTCGGGCTTCCCTATGCATAGCGCATTTTGCAAAGGGAAATTGGAGACCTTCCTAATGTCCAAATTGGGCCCATGATAGCGCGTTGGAAATCCTATCCTATCTACTTTCCAAATATACATTTTTTTATTTGATTGGAGTTGATTTTTCCTGTAAAAAGTGGATTCTCCCAAGACTGGTCAAAACATGCTGAATGATGGTGCAGAAATGCAAAGTGTTGGTGCAGACAACTTTTGGATGTCTTCCTCAACTCCAAATTGAGCTCATGATAGCTCATTGGAAATAATATCCTGTCTAATTTCTACATATACCATTTCTTCTCTGATTAGATTTTATTTGACCTGTGAAAGGTTGGTTTTCCCAAGACTGGTCAAAACGTGCTTAATGATGGTGCAGAAATGAAGAGTGCTAGTGCAAACAACTTTTGGATGCCTTCCTCAACTCCAAATTGAGCTCATGATAGATCATTGGAAATATCTTCCAGTATAGTTGGTTTTTGACCCATCAAGAAAGTCATTTGGACACCGCAGCTATGGGAAACCCTAATTTTCCCAAGGTCACTCCAGAAGTGCAGCAATTCTCCCGTGACACCTGTATTTTTGACATTGATCCCAAACCATGATACCTGTGTAAACAATGAAGGAGGTTTTTCTTATTGGACCTATGATGGACAAAAATCTCTCTCAATTTTTTCAAATTCATCTCTGTTTGGTCAGAAACATAGTTTGAAGCAAAACTGGCCCTAGGTGTGGCAAATGATTTGTCCTTTGGAAATAATTCTTGGAAAATGATGGAGGCATGATGTTTATGAGTTGTTATGGATTTATGTCTGTTTATATGACCTATCATATGGATCCTTTTCTCCTATGTCTCTTTTCCATGGAAAACCCTAGCTTAGTTGGAAGGGGAAATTAGGGTTTGGTGTAGGCAAAACAGGGGATTTAGGAATGCCTTGTAGAGGGATGGGAATGAAGGGGTTAATGTTTTTCTAAATTCTTTGGGAAATTTTGGGGGATAGGGATAGATGTTAGAGAGTAGGGGAAAGTGTAATAGCAAGGATTGAGTTAGGGGAAGGGGTCCAAAAGGGCAAAACACAGGCCTAGTCTTGCTCAAATTGTAGCAATAGGCTAGGTTTTGTAGAAAAATGATTAGTTTGGGGGATAGGAGTGATGGGAAGTGTTTATGAAGGTATATTAAGGATATGGGAAGCTGTAAGAACATTAGGATACAAGCCCTATTGATGATTTAACCATGAAAGTCATGAAACCAAGAAAAATGCCTTCAAAAACCCTAGTCATCTACAATAACAAAGGTAGGTAAAAGCACATAAGAAGTCTTTTAGGAGCAGCAGGGTGGCCATGGAATGGAAAAATGGTAGAATAGTGAAATTTTTTCTCTAAGGATAATGAAGGCAGTGAGATTTTTAAAACTCACAATGTTCATGGAATTTTGTTTTTAGAAATCTAGGACCAATATATAGTCATCTACAGATAGTAAAAATTATGGATGACTAACAAGTGATACTTAAATAATCTAAAAAATTAATTCTAAAAACTCAAAAATAAATAAAAATAATAAATGGTCAAATAAATAAATAAATAATTAATTAACTATTTATTAGTAGTCAAAAAATACAAATAAATAATAAAAATTTAAAAATCAAGAAATTAGGATGTGGAAAGACTACAAATAATAATAATAACAAATTAAAAATAAATAATAATAATAATAATAATATAGTTATTCTCTCAAAAAGACATGATGACATTGACAAGCAGACTCTTCATGTCTACTTATCCAAGATAGGTATGATCGTTAATACCGACAAAATTAAAGTCATGATCATTAAATCCAAAAGGATCACCCATGGTAGTTTCGTGTATAATAACCAGTGCTTAGATCAAGTTTCCTCTTATAAATATTTGGGCATTGACTTCCTTCATCAACTCAACTGAAATTAGAGCATAGAGAAAAGGAATATTGGAGGTTGGAAAGCTTATTATGAGTTTGAAAAAATTTGTAAGTCGGTCAATATTTACATTTGGAGTAAAAAAGGTTCCTATTTGAGGCTCTTTTCACCCATGTTGTCTTATACAGATGTGAATTTTGGGGTTGTAGTAGATTCTGTGAGTCATGGAGGAAGATTGGGAAAATTCAAAAGTAATTCATAACCTACAACTTATAGATCAAGGGAAATACTCCCTATCCTATCCTCTTGATCGAAGTTGGTTTGTCCCCCATTGAAAGTACGACTATGTTTAGATATATGACATATAAGAAGAAGCTTTACAACATGGAATCCAAAAGGCTCCAAAAAATTGCTTCTAACTGTAGTCAAAACCCCCATCTTCGCTTCAAGCACGGGTGGCATAAGGGTGCCCAGTCTTGGCTCAACCATTGGGGAATTAAGGAGGAGCTCAGTATGGGAAGTAAAGATAGTGTCAGAAATACTTTTACCTCCAAGTTTAAGGACAAGTTGTGGGAGGATCAGGAGCTGGAGGGTAAAAGGAATCTAAAATACTAGAAGGAGGTGATCAACGCCATCCTTGATAATTAGAATGATCGCTCTGTGCTAACCAACACTAAGAAGAAAATGAACATGGATAGGATATGTTGGAACACCTAATCCTACATGGGTAGGTGTGGAATGCGAAAAGTCACAATGGAGTCCAAGTGACCTTGGAATGTGAAACCAAGAGTCACACCATTGTACTATAAATGCACATCTTTGTATAATGGAATATAAGAAAGCCTCACGCTTATCCTTCATTGTGTTGAGTCTCTTGTGTGTGCATTCTTCTTCCTCATACACCATGTGTGTGCTTCAACATGGTGTTTAACATGGTATCGCTCCCTTCACACCACAACACTCCGCATATTCCCTTCTGCGCTCTTACCAAACGCTCCCCCTACTGTGCAATCGCTTCAGCTGTATATTCCATACTCTCCACAACTGGCCACTCGCTATCGACTCACAAACACCATACTCTTCAACTAACACTCTGCTTGCAAATGCACCTTATGCACTACGCTTCCCACGACAACGATACCTCCCTTTTTCTCTATCGCACAGCCTCCCCGTGTCCTTATAACGCCGCTCACACTACGCTCCCATCTCACAAAAATATCACACCTCACAACTCCCTACGCCCTCCTCCCACGAATCTGCACCTATCCCACCTCGCGTCTACACACCCCAGCTCTCACCCTTATCACTCCGCCTCCCTCACACCCATCGCTCCCTCTTCCCACACGGCTGGTATCAAAGCCATATAATAAACTCCGTCCTTTTTTTTTTAAATTTCACTTCCATATAATAAACCCCCCTCTCATACATTTTAAAATACCGCTCTCTCATATATTTAATACTACCCTCCATTTTATATTTAATACTACCGTTCCCCCTTACGACTTATATATATCTCCCTCCTTTTAAATTCATTTCCACTTTTTTTTCATTCCCCTCCCTAAAGTAATTCCCCTCCCACTATTCCCGTTAATTTAATAGCTCCCCTTTCCCCCATTTAGTTCCACCAAGTTAATTAATCTCCCTCCCTTTTAATTTAATTTCTCTCCCCTTCCACTAAAATTAATCCCTATTTTTTAATTTATTCCCTTCTTTTTAATTAATCCATTTTTTTAATTAATTCCCCTTACCATATAAATATCCCTCCCATATTTTATTAATCCCTTTTTAATACCATTAATTCTCTCCCTTTTAATTAATCCCCTTCCCCTCCATTTTTTATTATCCCCATTTTTTAATTAATTAAAAAAAAAAAAAAACAGCAGAGAGAGAGAGGAAGAGCAGAAAGAGAGGAAGAGAGAGAAAATGAACAGCAGTAAATGAAATGAAGAAAATGGCATATGAAGAAGATGGATTGAATACATTTGCAGATTTACATTGTGATTTGTGGCATTGATTTGAAGGGTGTTTTTTTGAAGAAATTGACATTTGAAGACAAGTTTGCCATCATTGAAAACAGCGCTTTGAAGAAAAATTTTAGCTGCTTTAAAGGCCTCTTGCACAAGTGTTTTCAGCTACACATATTTTTCAGAAATATTGTATTGGACTGACATTGATTTGCATCTTCATTCAAGACTTGAGTTGTTGAAGAATTGTTGATTGCCCTCCATCATTTGAGGAGCAGATTTTGTACTTTGAGATTTCCATAGTTGGAAATTGTCTTGAGTCATTTGTATTTCTTGTTGCATCACATTGTAAACGGGTGCATTTTCGGTTGTAACCGACAACCTTTCATTTTTTAGCCTAAGTTGTTGAAAATGGCCAAAATCAATGAGGCATTAGAGTTGTTCAATAGCCTCATTCATTCAAATGTTGATGACATGATAAAAATGAGCAAGGATTCTCTTTGTAACATTCAAAGTTGTTTGCTATATGCACATGAGAAGATTGAGTTTTTGCAGTTGGAATCTCAGCTCCAACAAGACAAACTTCAGCAAAAGAGTCACTATTCTGAACCTATTTCTGTTCAGAAGATTGTGAAGGACTCTCATCAGAAGAAAGAAGATAAAGTTTCAGTTGATTCCCATTCAGTTCCTTGTACTAGAGCAGATATACATGCAGATGCAGCCATTCAACCTGCACTTCCTAAGCCCATCATCAGACCTTGGGAAGAGCTTGTCCACAACAAGCATCGAATTGGTCTTGGATATGACAAGGATGTGTCCTTTCATATTCTAGACTACACAAAGCCCATCAGATTTCAAAGTGCCGGATTCCTATATGACAGTTCACCTGCAGCTGTTCCAGATCCTGTTCCACTTCCACAACAGATTGAGAAATGCCAACACTGTGAGCGAGTTGGCCATATGAAAGATCACTGTTTTGATCTTCATCCATGCAAACACTGTGGTCGGCACACTCATTCTTCAGACAGATGCTTCAGACACAAGCCTCCTGCAAGAACAAAGATTCACCTTGGATGGATCGCTTCTTGGCAATGGGCATCAGAGCCAAGAAGATGTTTAAGACACATGTTAGAACTAGTTCACGCATATTGAACAAACTTGCAGTTGAGTTTTCACCATCATCTCACCTTGTCCCTGACAGGGGGGGAAATGGTGTTCATGTACAAGCTTCGACGACAGATCAAGCGAGCCTGAGCCACAATCTCTCATTCCATGTTCAGAGTTGTAGCCAGTAGTTCAAGCAAGCCTGAGCCACAATTCGTCATTCCAGAGTCAGAGATGTAGCCAGAGACACGGATGCCCATGAGCATACCTTCGGTTGGTGGATAACCTAAAACCATCATCTTTGGTTGGTGGATAACCTAAAACCATCATTTTCGGTTGGTGGATAACCTAAAACCATCATCTTTGGTTGGTGGACAACCTAAAACCACCACAGGTCGTAGACCTCCCTTCTTTTAGGTCGAAGGTATCCTTTTTTTATGAGGGACAATTCCTCTAGCAGAAGCTTTCAGCTTCTTGCCAGTTTTGGAAGAGTTCCGGGAACTGCAACATGTATTGCGTTCCAGTGTTTGTGGTCATCCTAAAACCACCTCTTTTTTTCCAACATTTCAGAGAGTTGATTCAGCCCAAGTGCTGCCATGTATACTTTGCAGATTTGTATTACAACTCTTTTCTTGGACTCACACATACCCCTTCGGATTAAGGGGGATGTTGGAACACCTAATCCTACATGGGTAGGTGTGGAATGCGAAAAGTCACAATGGAGTCCAAGTGACCTTGGAATATGAAACCAAGAGTCACACCATTGTACTATAAATGTACATCTTTGTATAATGGAAAATAAGAAAGCCTCACGCTTATCTTTCATTGTGTGTTGTTTCTCTTGTGTGTGCATTCTTCTTCCACATACACCATGTGTGTGCTTCAACATGGTGTTTAATAG